>CM039719.1:63530535-63677024 GCA_022539455.1 Dendrobium nobile | reverse complement strand
GATGTTTAGTAAGCCTTTAGATGGTCTGCCACTTTATCAACAAGTATTTATATGATATTTCTCCATCGAGCTCTACTTTCAATGGAATCCAAAGTCTCTACGTCCCTTATGTCCTCATCGAAGAGAGATGAAAGAAGAGGAAAACATATCAAAAATAATGAAAAAATGCCCATAGATGAAGTTTATAAGCATTAGTCAAACTACATGATGTGCATGATGCTAATGCCATCCAAGATGGTGTCTACCATGGCAAGAGTGATCCTAGAATTTGTTTTATCATGCATTTGATGATATGGTTCAGTTCATTCGCAACTACAAAATGCAAATGTAAAAGTTGAGGAGGTGTGTAAGAGAATTATGACCACTCTAATAATGAATATCAACAATAATAAATCTTTATTTATTATTGCACGAGTGATTGCTCATTTGATGCTTATAATTACAAAAGAAGAGGGATGAAAAGACTTAAACATGACATGGGCTGGGCTTCTAATGTAAGTGGTGAAGGATTTTGGGGGCGAACATACATGTGAAGTAGTTCAATAGTAGAAATGAGCTCTTAACTTTCAAATGACTGTTAAACAAGCATGTGAGGATAGATGGTATGTTTGATATTATAGTTGAGATTCCATAAAATCAGCTTATGATGGATGGTCAAAGAGCTTTTATTGAATATCAAACTTTATCTATGTATTTAATCATAGGCCTATCAAAAGTTCTATGGAAAATTTTTAATTGCTAAGAACAAAAGCAATATATATATGGTGATATTTTTTATAGTTTGTGCTTTTTGAAAGGATAGCCTATACTTGTATAGTGAGGTGTCATATTACTATATATTTTGGTCATAATTGATCATCATTTGCATTATTCTAAAGTTTTATTAGAAAAAGAAAGTTTCATATTTGATTTCTTGACATAAATTACAAATATTAAAAGTATAAATTTTTATGATTATATAGTTTACTATATAGTCTTCTTATCAATTGCAATATTCATTATTATTGTTTGAAAGTTTCCTTAAAGTAAAGGTTTATATTTATGTAAAATATGCAAATGTAAAATAATGATTGAATGGAAAGAGAAATGTAGAATGAAAAAAGAAAAAGGAAAGCGAACATATAAATTAACAAGAAAAATGATATGCATTCGATCCAACTAGTTCATAGTTGGGGGTGAGTTCATTCTTTAGCGGTTGATCTAGCGTAGCTCTATTCCTCATGAGACTACTTGACTTGATATTTGGTTTTGTTCCTTGGCATTTCCTTGTCCGAGAAGAGAAGTTGGAGAAGGGTTGATTACAAGTTGCCTTCATGGCTTATTAAATGTTTTTTGTTTGCTTTGTATTGAAGTTCTATGTAATGCTTAACTTGCAATAAAGGTCTTCTATAAGGAATATGTTTGCCATGTGATGCACTCATGAGATGAAAAAAATATTTCAACACTTTCTCTTTTCTGAATACAATTAGTTTTGGATGGATCACACTTTGTTATCATCATTGTGTTTTTCATTTGGAAGATGCCTTCATGTAAACTTACCTTATAATCATTTGCATAAAATTGCCTTGTGATCGCCTTTGTGAGCTTACTTTGTAATTATAATAGCCTTTGTAAGCTTACTTTGTAATTGCCTCTGTAAGCTTTCCTTGTAATTGCCTTTGTACGCTTACCTTATAATCATCTTTGTGAAAATTTACTTTATAATTGCCTTTGTGGAAGTTTACTTTGTACTTGCTTGTATAAGCTTACCTTGTAAATGCCATACCATGTTCTTAGCTTGTTGCCTTATCTTCTCTTTTCTTATCTTGCGGTCGCCTCAATATATTCTTATCTTGTAATCACTTTTATATTCACAGTTGTTCACATGTTTGGGCATACTAGAAGTTGCCTAAGTCTTTCTGTAATGATGAGGAAAATATTTGTAAAATCTTAGTAAAACATGACTTAATGCTCAAAGTGACAGGATATTGATAATTGATGAAATATTACTTGTCTTCCAAAATTTTTTTTTAATAAATACCATGTCAAGGTCAAGGAGTGCCCTTTATGCTTCTAATTTCTCCATTGATATTCTCTTTCCTCATTTTCTCCTTCATTTATGATGGCTATTACTTTCAGGAAATGCGCTTAGGTGCTCCAGGAGGAAGTGTTCTCCACCTCATTCATTCCCTTGTAGTCCACTTTGAAATTATTAGAAATAGCTTATAGAACTTGTGATGGCAGCTTCCTATGTTGCACCGATACGGATACGGCGACACGGATACGACACGATACGGATACGGGACACGTCAATTCTTTAAAATACAGGATACGGGTACGGCGCGGACACGGCATCATAATTTATAAATCATACATAAAAATTAAGAAAACAATCAAAGCATAATATTTGAAATTACAAAAAAAATGACAACAACATCATTTGTAGCCTTGTAAGTTATAATATCAAAATATAAGTAAGCATTAAATATCTAGTACAACAACAAAAGCATAAACATAAATTGTCTAGCACATAAAGTTTCAACTATTCAATAGAAGGAATGATATGATTAGCTTCTTCAGTGGTTTGTCTTTGAACTTCTATATCATCTTCAATAAATATCATAGCTTTTAATTCAGGCTCATCAAGTGAAAGATTAGTAATTTCTAATATTCTCATATCATCAAGAGATTCAAATGCATCTCGGAAATGAGAGAACTTTGCTCGTAGCCGCGGAAGTAAATACGACGAATCTTTTTTTTTTTTTGGATTTTTTTTTTGTTTTTCAACGGACACGTGTATCAGATACGCGTGCCCTTTTGAAATTAAATAGTATTTTAATTGGATACGTCTTTGGCTTATCCGACACGTATCGGTGGAGTATCTGTGTATCAGATACAGCATGCCTTCATAAATAGGTGTATCGGTGCAACATAGGCAGCTTCATTTGCAGTGAAAATTCTTTTTTTTTTTTCCGTGAAATGGCAACTTTATTTTTTAGTTACCAAATGTTGTCGGTGAAATCTTTTAAGGATGGGTATACCCTTGTTGTCCAACCAGATGAGGATGACCAACTAAACTAATCAAGCACATTTTGGGCATCAAACTAAACTCAAGTAAGTCTAAGAATCCTAGCAAATGCAACTTCATGTACGTGTAGGCTAGTTTTGACATGACATTTGGTTTGCTATGAAGGAAATGCAAGAGGTAGCAGCGAAAACCTATGCTTCATCATTCAATTTGGGATTGAATGATGGTGTCTACCCTAAGGCTTAATCGTAGGCAACGGGTTGGGAAGCAACACGAATGTAAGTTTTCATGCATTTGGAGGAGTCCAACGACCTGGATCTCATGGCCATCCTCCTCGGGCTCTCAAATGAGAGCAACCCGTTAGAAATCACTTGATTTCCACTGGTTTGCGGAGAGGATAGCGGGTATGTGGATTTTGGAGAGCATAAAATGAAGGTTTCTAAGGACCTAGGGGTTTGAGGAACATCATACACACATCAAGTGGCCAAAATACCTAGGGCTTTCTAAATTGGAGAGGTATACCTCACCAGAGCTAACGCCCGATGGATCCTATCTGTAGCACCTTTGGCTTAAAGGGACAAAGGTGACTGAAGGGTGAATGATCTACCACCCGGTTTCCTAGGGACTTAGCATTTGTCATCAGCTTGTCGGATTTGTTATCTGAGGAGGAAGAAACCCTTTGCCTTCACTTGCCCCCTTCATCATTGGGCTTTGGAAGAAAGAGCAAACAACGACCCCTTTCTTAGACCAAAATAGAATTTTGGACTTCTAGAAATGATAGAAACAATGACCTTCTACTCTTCGTTTGGAAGAACAACAAAAGCAAAAGCGACCTCTCAATCAAAGGAGGAGGAAGAAGGCGACTGCAAAAACTCCTCACTTGAACTCTCGTTTCAGCAAGTAACAGATAAAAGTTCTCGAGGTCGGAAGACAACAACCTAGGCTTCGATTCTCCTAATCACACTCAAGAAGAAGTTTAGGCTCTTTCGCTTAGTTTGACTCCAAGACACACACAAGAAGCTCCAGGCGAACATCCTCTTGTTCGGTCGCCCCCATGCACCCGCTTGCTCTTCATCCCACTCGACTTGACCTCCACGTACGAGAAGAAATTCTCCCAGCCTCGCATATGTAGCCACTCTCTCCTTCTCGCACACAAGAATGCACCTCGTGCTGCTCCTCTCTCAATTTTCCGCCCCTTCAAGGTTTGAATAGCAACCTCTCTTGAAGATACGAAAATCTAGGCCCCCCCTAGCTTTTCGTTTTAGCCTAGGAACGAACAGTGACATCAAATAAGATTTTGATGATCCTACCCCCAATTTGATGGCAAAGATCATTTCTTTACTCTTAACAACAACCCTTGTCGCTGGAAGTCACAAAAATGTGATAGAAGGGTGAAGGGACAACAACCATCATAACCTAGGATTCAATTTTAGCCATTGGATATGGAGACCTGATTTGGAAATGCCTAATTTGGTGTGAGCTAAACCAAATGAGCTGAAATAGGCTTGACTCGAGTTTGGTTTGAGTTCGATTTAAGTTTGGTTAAACTTGATTGAGTCAATTGGGTTCAATCGGACCCAATTGGACTCTATTAGGTTTGATTTGAGTCAAGTCGACACAAAAATTGAGTCAACAAGAAGCTCTACCCTTTCTTCATGAAGACAAATATTGCAAGCCGGTAGACCAACTTTATAATAGATAGGTGCTACAAGGAACAACAGTGTTGACTTCAAGTGAAATTGTCCTGGGCTGTGTCTACCATGTTTGAGAAGGAGAGCATCGAGAAAGTATGAGTCATCTCACAATTGGGGAAGGGGTGGTCAGCCTCAAGGAGAGCTTGAAGGAAAAAAAAATGTAGCTTTGCGAATGGTGACTGTGACTATGGAGAGGAAAAGGCACTAGTTCATGCATTTATTTCACCTTCATTAGTTAAAAAATCTAATCCTTGGGTTGCATTTATAAATATTATTTTTATAATTTCTGGGTTCTATAGATGAACTTGGTAATGATAATCATTGATTAACAGTTGCGCCTCTTATGCAACCTAATCCTTAGGTTGATCTTGAGACTATTTATGAGTCTAAAAATATGATCATGCATAAGCTTATTTATGTAACTGAGGTGAAGATATCTTCAATTACTATTATTATTCATATGAAGTATAGATTGCTCTTGCAAGGTTCCTGATATAGAAGTTATTCCTTAAGTTCTAAAACAGTCGTCTCCTTCAATATAAAAAACACAAATTGAGTTCATGTTATCACTTTTGCAACTTCCATGTGACTAGCAAATATTCTACAATATTAATCTAAGAAATATTTGTAATTCATGACAACGTTTGGATCCAAAACCTCAAGATACTACTTCCCTATGTTCAATTAACACATACTGAAGATTTTTAAACAGATGACCTCCTCCACTTTAGAAACCAAACTTCTAATTAAAGACCTTCAACATAACTTATTAGGCAAATAATTATGTTTGCCTTTGAGCAATTGATGTAGGACACAAAGATTAACTCTAGAAAGAATTATAATAATTTTTTATTGTTGTTATATTTTTCTTTCAATTTAATTTTATTTTTAATATTTGGATTTTACTTGAATTTAAATTGGATGAGATAATTTTCGGAGTTATTAGATTTAAGTTTTAAGTTATAAAAATAAGGGTTTATGGCTTGTCATTGGGATTATTATTGAATGAAAAAAAGTTTGAATGATTCTTTCCCCATCCCCCTCTCTCTCCCCTTGTAATTCTAAAGTGTTTTATCTATCTCTACACAATAGCACTCCCATGATAAGTAGATTCTAGAGCTACCCTCTCTCTCCTCACACTGCCTCTCATCTCTCTCCTATGCATGCAACTTGAGATGAGAACTCTCTCTTCCATCATAGGTTTACAATTTTTTACATATATCTCACCCTTCTCCACAATCCTAAGAAATCAAGAAGAAACCGAGCTTTAGAGATCAATGGCTCATTATAAAATTAATATCTCCCACTCGAACCCACCACATAAAAGTAGAGGAAAAAAAAAAAAAGAATAGCAAAGTTTAGTATCCTTTCAAGCACCAAAACACCCCTTATTTTTGTATTTGTGTGGAAGTTTACTTGTAATTCTTGCTAAGCCATTTTGTGGAACTTTTGTATTACCCCCGTTACTTTCATATTTCTTTAGGGCACATTTAATCATGCAAAACACTATGCTATAATGACATGACACAAAACAATAATTAATTAAGGGTCAAGAATAATTTTCGATGCTCTTAATAATTTCTTGAAATGACTGCACTAAACAGTCAAAATTAATTTCCTTCTACTTGTCGATGGTTCACTTGAACTAGTTTGTTCTAGTCAATTGTATATTGATTTGATATCAAGTACATATCACATGTGGCAATGTGCATGTATTATGTTTGTGCCTAATGTCTACGCATATGTGCATACATAAAGACACATTTATATATATATATATATATATATATATATATATATATATATATATATATATATATATATATATATATATATATATATTATATATATATTCTAGAAGGGTAATGTTAATAGTCCTATTAATATGGTTTTTGCATTAACTATTTTATAACATCTTCAAGCCAAAAATCACATTCTTGGTTCTTTTCTATGAGAAAAGAATTACTAGTGAGTTATTTTGATCTATCTTTTTAATGATTTAACCATCTGTCAATCATGTGAAATGACATGGATGACCAGATGATGTATACAAGTAATTCTATAAATTTTGTTCTTTAGTTCACCACTAAAAAATATCCAATGTATGCAAGATATCATCAACAACCATCATATTTGATTCCTTGTCATTTGAAAGTTTGTATACTATGAAATCAAAATAATCATTTCATGCAATGAGATTTATCCATTGTGAAGATTTTAATGCATTCCATTGATGATCATTCATAAAAATTATTGAAATTGCGAATTCCATTTGTTTTAATAATGTTGAAGACAATTGATGGTTATGATCTTTTATTTAAAGGTCATAGCGTCAAAATTTAATTGATGGAAAAAAGGATAATTATTCTCTTTGGAGGGAAAAAATCATCCTATATTCAACTTGGATGATGACTTAAAATTAATCAATTTTTAATTGATTTGGCATTGAATTGTCCCAAAATTAAAATCTTGGGCTCCAATTGAAGGTGTCTTGCTCAAAATCAACCCTTATTATTTGTACATTGGACACAATAACTCTTTAAGAAAATTGAGACATGACATGATCAAGCATGTGTTGAAAAACTAGATAATTTTAGATTATTAACAAATAGAAATCACTTTGATAGGAAACACTTATCGAAATCACAATAAACTTGGATGAATATGAATTTCAGCAAGGTGCGAAATCATAAATAAGAAGAACGTAGGGGGAACACAAGCGAGAAATGATTATATTGATGGTAGATGGAAGAAATAACATAAGGTACAATGGATTCACAATTGGAGAGGAGGATTCAGTTCTTCCAATCTCTAGCCGGCGGCTAGAGCCCAGAACACCCTAAGAGTACTCCCAAATTCAGCAAACAAGACATAAAAACTAACCCCAGGGTAAACAATAAATTTAAAGTATAGAAAATATAGTTAATGCCAAAACAACCCTCATAATTTGAATTTCCCTCACAATCCCTTCTTTAATTTTCTATTAATTGCTGCCCTTAATTGCTGTTGGACTGTTGGGCCGCACCTCCAATTAAACAGGCGGAAGCCTGTTCTGCCTAAATAACCTATTTCGCCTAAACAAGCTGAAGCCTATTTCCCCTCAACAGGCTGAAGCGTCTAACAATTCTGCTTCCCAAATATTCACCTTGTTCGCAAGGTCGAAAGACGACGCCCTCCTCAATTTCCTCATCATCACAAATGCTGATAACCTGAAGAGTTCGGTCCTTACATTAGTTCCTCGGTGTATACCTCTCCTTACATTTGAAATAGAGCCCATTCGCCCTCTTCTTCTGTAACTTTGTTTTTGTGAGCTTCTTGAAGTTGCTCCTAGGTCTTCCTCCTTCAGGGTCTCCCGAAGAGTACCCGATGTTGGCTCCTTGGGTGCCAAAAAGGTGGTGGTCATCTTGTACGAACCTCTCGAGTTGCTGCCTCCAGTCCCTCTCTCCAGGTGCCTTTGATTCTTCACTAAGTGAGCTAGCTCCATAGCATCTTCTTAATCATGAGGCATCATCACTCTAATTGCCGCTCGAATCTTTGGTTTGAGCTCTTTCATAAAGCTCATCTACAGTACAATTCCGGAAGCCGGTCCGGTCGGCTGGCCACGTGCTCAAATTGCTTACGGTATTCCACCACCGTCCACCCCTACGTTAGGGCGAAGAAATGCTTATAGAAGTTTCATCCCTTGCTGGTTTGGAAACGTTCCAACATGCAGTCCTTAACTCCCTCCAAGTCCCTATGGGTAGCCTCACATCCCTCCATTGGTACCATGCTAAAGCTTTCCCCTCCAAACACATCCCGACTGCCGTTAATCTCTCCTCCATCAACCTATTGATGGTAAAGTACTTTTCCACCTTGTAGACAACTCATGGGCATGATCTCTCTCAAAAATAGGCATCTTCAACTTCTCCACCCTCGGATCTCCTCCATTTCCGCCCAACTCTCAAAATCAGTACCCCTTTGTTCATGGACAACCTCCTCACGTCTATCCCCATACCCTCTACCCGGCTCCTCCCTAGGAATAGGCTCTAAGGTAGGCATTCTCTCTTCTCCCTCCTGAATCTCCATATCCTGATCTTCCCTTAAGCCGTATTGGATGGGGGTTTACCCCACTTCTTTGGTTGCTGGATGTTTCCCTCACCTTTGACGATGCCATTTTGGGTTATCCCTCAAATAACTTGTTCAAAATCTCCTCCAAGATGGAAAAATTTCCATCAATCTTCACATGGATGGCTAAAATTTGACTTTTGGCATTTGAAAGTTGAGTTTGGAGATATAAATTTCAGATTTCAATTGTTCGATATCCCATTCCAATGCTTCTACTTTTCTTCCTGCTATAGGTTCTCGGATTCAGGCTCCCATAGCAAAAAACAATAACTTTGATGCGAATCTGACCTCCAAATTGAAAAAACAGCAAAATTAGAGAGGAAACATAGCAGAAATCAGCTTGGAAGACTTCTATTTCAGCCCAGGAATTTGCTTTGGTACTAATTTGATAGGAAGCACCTGTTGAAATCACAATAAACTTGGCTGAATTTGAATTTTAGCAAGGTGCAAAATCATAAATAAGAAGAACGTAGGGGAAACACAAGAGAGAAAAGATTATATTGATTGTAGATGGAAGAAAACACACAAGATACAATGAATCCTCAATTAGAGAGGATGATCTGGTTTCCCAATCTATAGCCAGCGGCTAGAGCCCAAAACACCTTAAGAAAGCTATGAAATTCAACAAACAAGACATAAAAACTAACATTAGGGTAAATAATATATTTAAAGCATACAAAATATAGTTAATGCCAAAACAGTCATGCTAATTTGAATTTCCCTCTTAATCCTCTCTTTAATTTCCTCTTAATTGTTGACCTTAATTGCGTTGGATTGTTGGACCTCACCCCCAATTAAACAGGCGGAAGCCTGTTCTGCCTAAATAGGCAGAAGCCTGTTCCACCTCAACAAGCGGAATCGTCTAACACGCTTCATCTATAATTATAATTCCCTTGCAAAATAAATATTTGGATAGTATTTCATTCTCACGATGTTATAACTTATAAATTGTAAATAAAAGGCTTGTTTTAACGACTTTAATATAGGAAAGTAGAAAAAAAACTCAAATTGTAAATAAAAGGTTTGTTTTAACGACTTTAACTTAGGAAAGTAGAAAAAATCCGAATTGCCCAGGTATAAAGATTGTCTGAAATTGTTGAATGCGGCTATCGCACAATGTTTCCCTTATTTTTTGATGTAGTCTTGGATCAAATTGTTTTGATATATGTTACCTTGTTTAATGTATATCGATGTAAATGCATCTTCGTATTGCAATTTTATTTGACGCTCAATGCCTTTATTTTACAAGTTTGTACATTATAGGCAAGAGTTCTTGATGTCCTATACCGGCCTTTTTAGGGTCAAGACTTTTGTTCCCTTTCCTATATTTCCTTTTAAAGCTGTTCTAATTTTTTGTTGGGCTTTCTTGCGTCAGTTTCATTATAGCTCCTCTAATATTCTTTTCTCAACGATCAATTTTGAACTTTTCCTATGATGCTCGTTTTCTTGTTTTTCCTAATTTTTGAAATTCACATTAATTAGATGCTTCATTATTTGCTCATTCATGTATATGCTTCAATCATGGAACTCTTGCTAATTCGTAGCTATATTATGATTATAACTATGCTTTTCATTGAATTTTTATCTTGTCTTTAAAAAAATACGGAAATCCATATCTATCTTGTTTTTCTAACATATTCTTTATTAGGAGGATAATGGTGCAATGTTTTTTTCTTTTTAATTTTAAATTATGATTTGTAAGTCTTAGATTTAAAGCATGAAACAGCCGTCTACTATGAATAGAAATACTTCATTGATCAAACTACCCCAAACCTCATGGTAATGGGAGCATTATTGAGAATATAACTCTTAGGTCTTTACCATATCATTTAAATTTGCTGTTATTTTGTTATTTATGTCAATGATTTCTGTAGTATCTTATCTTTTACCATACATGGACTGGTTTAACAATTGTACTTCTACAGGTACATACTTGTTAAATTAGTGGACATACGCAAAGAAGTGCAATGCCCTATCTGTTTAGGTATGCAATCTATGGGATTCTTCTTGTTTGTTACTATTTAAGCGTAAAATAATATATTGTTAGAAAAACTTTCTGGCTACCTGCTGTAATGCTCCTAGTATTTAATCATCGAAGATATGAAAACTAGTTTTGTTGCATCATTAGTTTGATTGAATTGTCGCACGGATTGCTATGAATCTTTAGATTTTGTATGGTAGAACGATTTACTGTTGTTAGTTATTGTGCGAGTCTAGGTAAAATGTTGCCTTGTTTGGGTTTGTTGGAGAAGGCTACAGTTTTTTGTAAGCGATGTAATGCATTGTATTTTCCGTTGAAATTTTATTATGGTATGACTGAAGGTAATGCAGTAATCCACAAATTTTTTTTCCTGTTCCTGGTGAGTTCCCGTTTGTGACCAACATATGACTAGCCGTATACAATTTATAATATCTATAGTACGTTCTAGGTTTTTACCGTATGATTTGGGGGCCGTACTTGTAAGTATTCAAGGGTTCCCTATTTTATTGGTTTAAGTTATATTCCAATCATGGATTTTACAATTAAATCAATTTCATGAAACGTGTTTTAGCAGTGCAAATTTCTAATTAATAAAATTAATATTTTGGTAAATAAATAAACTAATTGATATATTGAATCCAAAATCAAATTAGTTTAACCTGAAACTACTGATACCATCAAAGCTACCAATCATGCCGTGAATGAAAAACTCAATTAGGTTTATAACTTTGCTGTTGAGACTTTTTTTTTGTGATTTGTTGACCTGTGAGCTAGAACTAAGGGAAACAGACAAAACCAAATAAAAAAAATATACTCAAAATGATTACCTGTTGCCAAATCCACCCCGAATCGCTGCTCTCGTCGCTTCTACAGTCGTCCCCCATACCTCTGCTATTCGGCGCTGTCTCGGATACGCGATAGTTGCCCATCCCCGTGTGAAAAATCCCGCTTGATCCCGTCGCTAAATACCCGACCAAGAGAAGGATTCAGGCCTTCGTTCGCTCTCTGCTCTTCCGCGACCGAGCTCCCATTGCTACTTCCTCTCTTACCCGATCTCTTCCACCTCAAACCATAGCCCCCAATACCTCTGCTCTGCTCCCGTCGCTGTTTCCCTCCGATCCTCACTACCCGAAGCCGATCGGAAGCCCCATCCCCCACTCTCCTTCCTCGATGTCCATGTTGGACCGGCAAACCACCTAAGCACGCCTTTAGTGGCCGTGGTAGGAGGGAACCCGGTGCGACACCTACGACGAGGTAGGCGAGTGACCCTTTGATCCACGTGTCAACCACGACAACCCCGCGGAGGTATGAACTTTTCAAAACTTAAAACCTTACTTCAATGTCCGTGGCAAACCGGAGAACCGCCCCATGCACGCCTTTATTGCGCGTGGTGGGATGGGACCCTGGTGCGGCACGTACGGCGAAGCGGGGTCGCTCATAAGTACCTCTGGGCGGGGGGAAATCAAAATTGCTTATTTTTCAATAAAAAATACTTTTTAAAACCCCAAGCACGCCTTTAGTGCGCGTGGTGGGAGAAAAACACAAATACAACCGCCGCGGTGTCTCACCAACACCAACCGTGCACGTCTTTAGTGACGTGGCGGGTAGGCGGCCTCTTGGTTTTTCCCCTAAACGGGGGAGACGTCGGGAGGCTGCCGAAATTTTGTCTGAAATACAGACAAGGACTTGGAGCAGAATGAGATTTGTGGACTTGACTTAATCTACTTAATCAAACTTGAATCCAAATAAAAAGAAATGTGCAAATGAGATTGAACTTGATTTATACATCAAGTGGATTGAACTCGAACTGAACTCAAGCTTGCACAAAATTTGGACAACTACAGTGGACTTAAATGAACTTGAACCATAACTTGAATAAAGAGGAAGGACATGAACTTGAAAGGCAACGAAGAACTTGTACTTGGACTCATCTTGGACTGGAATAGAACCGGCATATTGAACTCAAGACAAAACTTGAACCTAAATGGACTTGGTACAAGAAGTCTCAACTTAGACTTGAACTTAAATTTGAACTTGATTTATACATCAAGTGAACATGACTTGAACAATTACAAAATCTTGAATCATATGGACTTGATTTGAATATTAACTTGATATTATTTTGGACACTAATTAAGCATGTTTCAAGCATGATTTGAACTTAAAAGATTACAAGGGATTTGATTTGAATACTTTGAGCAAGGACTTGAGCTTGCTAGTTGATCACTCAAACTTGATTTGAACATTATATGAGCCTGAACTTATATTGGACTTGAGTTAGAACATGATCTTGGACTCATATGACATTGAATCTACAAGCATTAAATTCAAAAGGAGCATGAGCTCTAAAGAATTTGAGTAAGAGCAAGTGGACTCAAATAATTAAATCTGAATGTAGAGAACTTTGGTTCGACCTGAAGGAGTTTGTGCTTGGGTTAGAATGAAAGAGTTCATTGAAAGCCAAGGCTCATGATCATAGAAAATTAATCCCTGTAGCAATTAAATGTCTCGATCATGCAAAGAACAAGGAACAACTCACTTATGGGCCAATCAGGCAAGTGGATGTATCTATCTCTTTTAAGAAGAATAATCACACAATAAGCACAACAAGCTTCTTACAAATGGGGACCAAATTGAAGGGGTACCAATGAGTATTAAAGAGCGATACATAAGCAGATATGATCTTCAAGTAGAAAGATTTGATATGTAATGAAGATAATGATATGATATACCCAAATACATTCAACGGAATATGCATGAATGTCAACAAATAGATGAGAAATTCATGACACATAAATGATACAATGAATGTGATTTATCCATAAAAAGAAAGATCAGTTGGGGAGGATACAACAATATGCTTGCAATCAATCTACAAGATTTAAATAGCAAGAAGTTATCATATTGGTTGGAATACTAATTGACAACTAATAACAATGTAGATGCTATCATTCACATTACAAATCAAATGATGATTGACCCATGGTATTTATCCTGATCATCCAAATGAAGGTAAGCATATGAGCAAGAAATGTAAGACGAATGAGGAACAAATTCTTAAAGGTTACTCAAATAAAGAATGACAAAGTTTAGATACCTCAAATCATTCAAATGAGATAGTATCCAAGCAATGACCAAAGATTAAAATATGCAATAAGTGCCAGATGTTTATGTCATCAATAACACTGTAACATAGACATGTACATTCAATTCTATGAGCAGTGGAATGAACTCAAAGCATACACAACAACTCTATCCACAACAAATGCCGAAGGATGTCATGCCGGATATGAAGGTCATTTATGAATACAAATATATACATCAAACTATTCATGAATGATGATGAGGGGGATCCAATGAATGCTACATCAACTTAATAATCAATCACTAATCAATATTAAGTAACTATATTGATCTGTTAAGAGCAAGGGGTTATGATACCACAACAAATACAGACCTTTGTGATCAAAGGCAGGAGATTAGTTAGTGCACTATGATCCGCCTACAAAAAATCAACAAATAGTGCACGACAGTCTACCTGTATGAAGCAACGAACAATTCTATCCAGAAGTTGCTACGCCACGCCACCGGATCTGCAACATTCGTACAAGCAGACAGAAGACATCTATAATTATTTCAAAGTACTCCTGCACGTGCACTATAAATTGTATACACATAGGTACACTAAAAGGGGTAAAAATAATTATAAAACCCGCATGGGCCCCGGCGAGCGTGTTATTGATACTCACGTGACGTCTAGGGATGCTGCGCGGGTTGACAAGTGAATTCAGGTTCGAAACCGATCCTTCTATACGGGTCAATAGAAGTCGACAGGGTTCGAACCATTAAGCAAATATAAAGTTGTGGTGACCGGTATATTTGTTTTAAAACATTCATATTAGACCATCAAGGCCTACAACAATATGAATTCACTAATAAAGGCTCAAAGTCTACAAAACCCGATCCTCTGTCAACAGCTCGAGAGAGTTGACAAGGTTCAATCCATAAAAAGAAATGACCTCGAACACTCCGATGATGGCCGTGTTAAATGTTTATCTCAACCGGAGGGTTCACAAACATTTCAAATGACTCCCAAATATCTAAATGTCTTCCAAGCTCCATCCAAAAATTCAAAAACTCCACAAAAATCTCAAGATTCCAAAGATCATCCAAAATCCCAAATTCCAAGATATTTAAAAAATGAAATAAATCCATCAAAAACTTAAAGCAAAACCCATCCACCCTCCGCAACAGTTTGTCGGGGTGGACAAATTAAAAAACACTTCAGCTCTCAAAGAGCTAATGCCTAGTCGAAAATGTTACTAGGATCCATTCTCAAACAATCTCTTGCCAGCAAGGACGTGGTACGTGTCCTCTAACCGGCAGTTTCGCCGCCAAATGGCACTGCAGGTAAACGGTTATGACCCGGGGCCCTCTGAACCGAGTGGTTTCGCCGCCAAATGGCACCACAGATAGCGGTTATGGCCAGAGCCAATACGCTCCTTAATGGCGTTAAATCCTTGAGATATGAATCAATAGGATATGATCGATAGGGCACAAAGCCCTCTGTCAGCTAAGGTGGATTCAGATTTGTCCCTTTAGACAAACATTCAACCCTGGTCTATAAGGTCCCCTTGGACGAAGCAACCCATGACTGCTGACAAGGATCCTTCTGTCAGGTTGGGTCGACTACCTCCTCTGACTAAGTAGACCAGGGACCACGATGGCCCGGGACGACGGAACCATGGGATCTTGATCAGGCCCATCATCCATTCCCCCACCATCCGCTTTAAGTACAAGATGGTGTAATTTCTATTTTAAATATCAAATTTTCCAAACACCCAAACTCTTTCTAAATTTCCAAACCCAATTTCCAAATCCAAACCCATGCTGCTACTATATGCCAGATGCATGTATTTCTATACGAATCTGATTGACGACTAGCCTTAATCAAAAGTTCTCTCTCGTTACCGGGAGGGGTAATTAACTATAGGGGCTTGCGCCTATAGGAAACCAGAACTCAGATCATAAAGTCCTCGCAAATGAGGGCGAAATCTCTGGGTAGTGTCTTATCTACAAACCCATCTGCCTTCAAAAATTTACCCCAGAACTTATATCCGTTAAAACTCCCTCGCCGAATAATAAAAGAAATCGCGCGGCGAGGAGGCCGGGGCCGAATTTTCGGAGCCCACATGATTCTAAGGCGGCCTTAGCCATGCAGTACAAACAACGAGATTAGGTAAAAACTTAGATTTAGCTTTCATGTTTAAGAGACATAAACTAGTTATGCTTGACTCATACAGTTAAAGGATATTGATAGGAAACACTAGTAGATCTCAAGTATTTCCTATCAATCTTCGGAAAACAAGAAGAATTCTCCACAAAAATCCGCACAAAATCACAAAAACAGTAGATAATTTGTATTATTTGATGAAAGGGAAATGGAAAATAGCAAGATACAATTGATCCTCTATTTGAGTGGAGGATCAATCTCTCCCAAATTTCTAGACGCCGTTAGAGCCCAAAAGAAAACCTAAATCTAAGAGATTTCAAATTTCAGTCAAATTCAAGATGCCCTAACCCTAGGAAAACAAACTATTGAATGCATACAAATCAAAAGGAAATCCCTTAAAAGTCCCTACATTCAAATTTCCCTCTAAAATTCCTCAAAATTCCTTCCAAAACTGCTCTTTGGAACCAATCGGCTTGTGCGGCTTGTACAAGAGGCAGAACTCCTCCGCCATTTCGCGTACGGGCTGGTCCCATCGGACCGGTTAGACCGATCTAACAATACTCTCCTCCCAAAGATCCACCTTGTCCTCAAGGTGGAAATATGCTCGTGTTCCCGTGGAGGTAGCCATCGTTGAGGTGGCTGAAAAATCTTACCGAATTGCTGAATCAAGGGCTGCACTGAAACAGAAACATTCTCTCCCTCCTCCAATATGATCACCTCAAGGCTATGTAGTCCCACCAGATAATCTTCCCCCACCTCTTGTATGTCCCTAACCATGATCTTAAGTTATACCATGACTTTGGATAGCTCTGCATATCCCCTTATAATCACTTTTTCTCCCATCCACCATTAATTCCATAATGAGTGCTCCCCAATTATTCTTGGTTTCCCCCAAGGTTTGCAACCACTTCATCCCCAGGATGACATCAATACTTCCTAACTCTAGTGGGAGAAAATCCTCCCTTACCTGAATCCCCTGGATAGTTAACACCACTCCTCTATGGATCCCCTAGCCTTTCTCCACCTTCCTTGTACCCATCATCACCCCATAATAACCGATGTCTACCAATTTCACTCCCAGTTGGTTGACAACCTTAGTGAAAATGAAATTATAGGTAGCCCTGCTGTCAATCAATAATACCACATCCATGCCTTCTATTTCCCCTTTCACCTTCATCATATGATTCAAAGTGAATCCTACTACTGAATTCAGGGAGACCTTTGCCACATCAAGATAGAACTTATCATCCATCTCTCTTTCACCTCCCTCAGTTTTCTCGTCATCACAGACACTGAGAAATTGAAGAGTTCGATCCCTACACATGTGCCATGGAGTATACTTCTCATCACACCTAAAACATAACCCATTTGCCCTCTTCTCATGTATCTCCTTCTCTGTCAGCATCTTGAAATTTTCCCCACTCCCTCCTACTAGCTTCTCCCTGGTGGTCTCATGAAATCCTCCTGATGCCGAACCCTTGGGTGTTAAATGAGTAGTTGTCGTCCTGTTAGTGCCTCCTGAGCTGCTACTCCTGGCTCCCCTCTCTAGATTCTTCTGATTTTCCACCAGTTGGGCGAATTTCATGGCCTCTGCCAAGTCACAAGGCATCATGACTTTCACCGCCGCTCTGATTTCTACCTTAAGCCTCTTTATGAAGTTCCCTCCCAAAGCAGACTCTGATAATCGCTCCACCCGACTGGCCAGATGCTCGAACCGCTCCCGATAGGCTGCCACTGATCCATCCTGCACCAGTGCGAAAAACTGCTTATAGCAGTCTCCTCTCTCATCAGTTTGGAAATGTTCTAATAAACAGTCTTTGAATGCTCTCCAGCTCTTTATAGGCCCTCTGGTCCCGTTATTGGTACCATGACAATGCCTTCCCCTCTAGACATAGGCCTGCATCTGCCAATTTCTTCTCATCCATCAACCCATTGACGACGAAATACCTCTCCACCTTATAAATCCACAATATGCATCTTCCCCTTCGAATATGGGCATCTTTAGCTTCCTCACCTTCTTATCTCCCATGTTTCCCCTTATTCCTCTATAGCTTCCCCTCTCCCAAGTGCTTGGCCCTCCCCACGTCTCCCGGTCTTCCCTTAGCCTGTCATAACCCAAGCCCCCTTCGAATTCCCCTCTCCTTCCTTCAAATTCAATGCCTCGGCGGCCATAATATCCCTCCCGGCATTTCCAATCAGCACCCTTTTTCTCTGCCCCCTCATACCCATGCCTTTCCCCATACCAACCTCCTTTATCCTCCCTCTGGAAAGGCTCCAGATAGGGTCTTCTTCTTTCTCTCTGCACAATCTCCACCTCATCTACCCCCTTTGAATTTCAGAATTCGTGTTTTTCCCTTCCAACCATTTTGCCACAGAAGCCACTGTTTGGTTGTGGATTTCTAACATTTTCTTCATCATGTACCGGAGATCGACTACTTGTCCTTCCATGGAGGAAGTCCTTTCCTCTACCCTTGTCTTGATTTTGTTAATCTCCCCTTCAAGTCTTTCTTCTAGCGCATCTACTTTCTTGGCCGCCATCTCTCTCCGAATTTTTGTAGGTTCAAAATTCTGGATTTGGATCTAAAAAAAACAACAACTTCCTCCTTTGCCAGCCAAAAATCAGCTACTGAAATTTGCCAAAATTAGCCCTCCAATGGCCCCAAGACTTGCTCTGATACCAATTTGATAGGAAACACTTGTAGATCTCAAGTATTTCCTATCAATCTTTAGAAAACAACGAGAATTATCCACAAAAATCTCCACAAAATCACAAAAACAGTAGATAATTTGTATTATTTTATGAAAGGGAAATGAAAAATAGCAAGATACAATTGATCCTCTATTCAAGAGGAGGATCGATCTATCCCAAATCTCTAGACGTCGCTAGAGCCCAAAAGAAAACCTAAATTTGAGAGATATCAAATTTTAGCTAAATTCAAGATGCCCTAACCCTAGGAAAACAAACTATTTAATGCATACAAATCAAAAGGAAATCCCTAAACATTCCCTACATTCAAAATTCCCTCTAAAATCCCTCAATATACCTTCCAAAACTGCTCTTTGGAACCCGTCGGCTTGTGCGACTTGTAGCCTTGTACAGAAGGTGGAACTCCTCTGCCATTTCACGCACAGGCCGGTCTCGTCAGACCGGTTGGACCGGTCCAATGGACGGGTCTAACGGATATGAATCATCGAATATTGTCAGACTCTTATTACAAAAATTCTAATAGAGAATAAAGGGAAGCTATAATATTTATTCGGTCGAATAATATTACTTGATGAATATAATAAGTTACGGTGGGATTTAGGCTGATTTTCTGGATATTGATTTTTGTGTGGAATTTAAGAGGGGTTTATGGAAGGAGAAATAATGGGTGTAGGTTTATGGAAGGAGAAATAATGGGTGTAGGTATTCTATGAATATCTTAGGAGTTTATGAGGGAGAAATAATGGGTGTAGATGTAGGTATTCTATGGATATCTTAGGAGTTTGAGGGACAAATAATGGGTGTGGATGTAGGTATTCTATGGACATCTTAGGACTTTATGAGGGAGAAATAATTGGTGTAGGTATTCTATGGATACTTAGGATGTTTGAAAGAGACTATGATGTGGAAGTTTGGTGTGGATTTAAAGAAAGATAAGTTGGTTGGATTGAGACATATTTTGGCTAGTTGGCTTAATTTGGGAAGAGAAAGAGGTTAGAAGTGTTGGAATTTAATAGTTAGGGGAATGCGCCGGAGAACTAAGTAAAGGAAACCCAACAAAATAAAGAAATAACATACAATTAATAGGATTATCATCATAACCTCAAAAAAGGATGGGTATTGCTTTCAATCTCACCCAAGGAAGAGATGGAAAAACTAGGTAATCTCAATTTATATTCAAAATGTGATGCTTATAACCTAGCTTTCAATGACTATTCATAGGCTTTTACAAGATAAAAAAACGGAAAGACATAAAAATAGCAAGGGTCACATAAGAACATAAAAGATTCTTACATGAATGTCCATGACCAGCCAGATAACTATGTGATTTAATGAAATAGGAAATATTAGTCTCTTCATCTTTCATCATCCCATAAAAGAGTTTTCATGTATAAGCTATTTCATGTACATTCCAAATCTTCAAAGAAAACTGCATCATGACTATGCCAAATCTTCAAGTAGAGGCTACCTATGACCACTCTAAATTTTCGAAGAGAAGTTACCTCATCATACTTTCACCTCCATGGCTGTCCAACAGTATTTCAAATGTCGATTTTACCTCTAAGAAGGTTGACCCAAATAAGAGTGCATGATAACATTAAGTTCCCATACAATGTTGTGCTAATTTGTCTTCATGTTCAGACATTTAGTTTCTCTTTTTCCATAACAACAAAAATAATCCAAATACATAAAATGAAAGAGAAAATTACATATTTACATGAAGGTGTGATGGACTTGGGAAAGGGAAGATTAGTCCTCATCTATATTTATTTGCATTAAATTTCTTTTCAGGTATTGTAATTGATAAATTTTTACTTTTTAAATCCTTAATTCAATTTTAGATGTCGATGTTTTTGGCAAAATTTTCATGTTTGTTAGAATTCTTGAGGAGCTTTGATTGGAATTTGTTTTTAAAAATTACTATAATTTGGGAGTTCATGCTCAGCTTACATAAATTTT
Source organism: Dendrobium nobile (assembly GCA_022539455.1). Lineage (NCBI taxonomy): Eukaryota > Viridiplantae > Streptophyta > Magnoliopsida > Asparagales > Orchidaceae > Dendrobium > Dendrobium nobile. Next base: position 63,656,339 of record CM039719.1, on the reverse strand, counting down.
TATTATGTGAAAGACTCATCTTTTTTTTTACTAATGATATATTTTTTTTAGGTTAATTTTTTTTTTTTGGAAATAGGAATCAAATTGAGTTTGTTATGAGATATCTCTCTTTATGGCAATGGTTTTTTATCTTCATATTGTTTGATTACTTTTTTTTTGGTTTGGGTTCTTGTCATTTGACTAGATTTTTTTGCGACATGATGCAACGCTTTGTAAATTTTGTTGTGGTCAAACTATAGTGTGTTATTTTCAATAATATATTGTGAATTTTCTGTAAGAAATTTTTTGATCAAATTCAGGACTTAGCAAGCTAATTTTGTTTTATTTTATTCATTGTCAACTTGTTAATGAAGTTCACCTACCTTTTTTTTATGGATTTCCTGCTTTATTACCATTAGCTACATGTCCGTTGTATCTTTTTTGTAGAATTTAAGGAACTTAAAAGTTTAGTTTCACAATATATTACTTGCAATTGGAGCTATATGAAGCTTTAGAATACGAGCCAAATAAAATCCGTTTATCTTTTGGGTTGTAATTGTAGAACATTTGTTTATCTTCTCTTCTTGCGCCAAGTGAGTGAGAGATGAATTGAGAGAAATGGGCTGTGTAAAACTATATATTGATGAAGAGTATTGCTTTTCAATCATACTTCTTACTATTATGTTGAGGGTTTCGATCATTATATTGAAAATTATATGCATAATACATGAAGAGTTTTGAGTAGGTGAAGTAATTCTATCCAGCCTAATAAGGAATCTATAGCGGTATTTTTAAAACATACACCAGCTAGTGGCAGACCATCCAGTATCTAACACTCAAGGCAATTAACATCACTACAGGCTACAAGATGAAGAGAAGAATCAATCGAAAAGAACAAGTCATGGCTAGTGTCCCACTATGGTATCAAATGATTCAATGAAAGACATCTAAATGTACATGAGGGGGATTTTACATAAATTGATTGACTTGTTCAACCACAAATAAAATATATTGGTAATTGTCAAATAGTTCAAGTTGCCTTCGATAGTTGAAATACGGTTCTAACTAAATATCACCTTCCTCACTATGATAGATTGTGTTTACTTCTATTGGAGTACCTATATGAATAGTATTTCAAGGCTTGTCAAAGTAATCAGATTCTTTTTATACCTATTTTTGTTTAGATAAATACTAGACAAATTACGGCAAACTTCCAAATCTAAGATGTTATAGTACCACAATTCTTAGTATAAAATGTGGGTTGAAGATGTTACAAATTGGTAATTAATGTCACATATGTTCCAATAATAACAATTTCAACATAAAATTGAAGAAGAACAATACCAATAGATGTCTTAAAAAGTAATGAAGATGAGTCATATTGGCTCTGTAGCCTCTGTTTAATGGAGAAACGAAGGTTGATATGAAGTTATCAAAACATGTATCGGGAACTTGTTTCAATTCATATAAAGAGCGATTCAGTTTACATGCATCTGAAGAAGAGGTGGAGGAATGTCGGTTGGAGGAACTATGTAACTATCTTCCTTGATATCACCATGAAGAATGATGTTTGAATGCCATTTGGTGGAGCGGCCATCCTTGTGAAGCAATGATAGAGATAACTGTTTGTGTTGTTGACATTTTAGTCACTGGAACAAATTTTTTTTTCATAGTTTAGCCCATATTCTTATATGTTGCATGAACAACTAACATGCCCTCTAGTGATCTGGTGTATCATTAGAGCAAAGCTTGATTAATAATCCATACATAACTTTAACATTAGGATAATAATGAGCAATATCCCATACATGTTTATTGTTAAGAGCTTGAAGTTCTTCAGGTATAGCTTCATTCCAACAATAATGTTTACGAAACTTTAAATAGTGCGAATGAATGAGAATAGAAGCCAATACATTGTGAAAGCCATACCATTTAGGATGATGATAGATTATGGAAGGCCAACAAGGAGCAATGATCAAATTCTAGTCTTGGGCTTAGGTGGTGGATCAATTCTCATAAGCATGAGTTTGGCTCAAGAAATGGTAAAGTTGAATGTTTTATTCCATGCACAAATCTAAGTTTGAATCATTCCTGACTAACATTTAATTCATCAAAATTATGAAGAATATATATCTTTGATTTAGGCTCAATATGAGTAGGGTAGAATATTGATGTTCAAAGATAACAACATGATGAGAGATACTAAATCTTTTGGAGCATGAATCATAAGAAACATAACCTTCATGAGAAGTGCTACAACCTATATATATACACTTAACAATTGTGAAAAGAGTTTATGGCATTCATGAGACGCAGACAAAACAAATTAATACAACCAAACATATGGATATCATAGTTTTGAATGCTTATAAAGGAAGCGATAACAAAGAAAATTCAAACTTCAGAAGGTAATTTAATAATTAAATAGACATTTGTGCTTTAACCTAGAATTTAGGTGGAGCAAAAGATTCAAGCAATAAAATTCGAGTAACATGTAATTGGTGGAAATTCTTATGTTAAAAAATTCCTTATTGTTAAGGTGTTGAAGTTGATGATTGCTGAGAAACATTATTTTTTTGAATAAAATCTTGAAATTCAAGTGATGAAAGTAAAAAAAAGGGTAAAAGCAAAAAAAAAAAGAAGAAAAGAGCAAAAGCCAACAGAAAAGGAAAAAAAGAGAAAAAAGTAATATATTAAAGAATATCTTGTTTTGTTCTCATCACCTCTTCGTCATTGCCGCCTCGCGTGTAAGGTATAATGCGCAATCTCAAAATTAAGTATTCGTGCATGTGTTACAATGTGCAATGCATTGGGGAAATTCGCAAAATAAGTAATAGTGCATGTTGTTCCAACGTGGTGGGAAAATTTAGTGTTTTTGCTCATGCAGGTGATGAAGGCCTATGTACATTTTTTAGGCACGGTTAGATGATCCCTCGGTCCTAGTGTCGCATGACATGAATTCTAGACACTTTTTAAGCATGGTGAGGTGTAACACCCTCGAAAATGCCCCCTACGTGGGGGAGATGCTGGGAGATTGTCAAAATTTAAATAGACTACGATGAATTGAATATTAAAGAACTCAACAACAACAACAACATCAAGACTTTATTCCACTACGTGTGGTCGGCTACATGAATCCTTTTTCTCCATTGTGTCCGGTTAAGTGTCAAATTTGCATATATATTTAATAAAGAAATGTCTTTTCTAATATTTTCTAACCAGATCTTTTTAGGTCTACCCTACCTTTCTTAACATATGTTAAATTTAATACATCTACTCTCCTAACAGGGTCATCGGAAGGCCGCCGTTTTTTGTGACCAAACCATCTAAGGCGACACTCTCTAATCTTATCTCGCACTGGAGCTACTCCAACCTTTTCATGTATATACTCATTTCGTATATTGTCTCTAAGAGTAAAGCCACTCACCTGAGCATCCTCATCTTTGCAACACTTAACTTAATATTATTCTTCTCTTTTAATGGCCAACATTCTATGCCATAAAGCATTGGAGGTCTAACCACCATTTTATATAATTTTTCTTAAGTTTGAGTGATACTTTTCTATCACACAACAAGCCTGATGCATTCCTCCACTTCATCCATCCAACTTGAATTATACTAAGTACTAATAATATTCCCATCTATTTCACCAAGAATAGATGAAATAGTTCTTTAACTTGAATAGTAAAGAACTATATTTTTTATTCAATGAGTTCTTTAATATTCAAGTTAAAGAACAAATGGATGAAATGAGCATGAAAATGTGAAATGAGAATAAGACAACACCTATCCTATTTATAAAAAAGAGAAATGATTCTTTGTGGCACTCATTGTGCAAAGTTTCAAATGCAAAAAAGACAAATATAATATCTTAAAATGTACTTTAAAGATTCCAACTTACGTTTAGCATTACTAGATCAACAATACATATACGCAACAGATAGAAGGTAGAAAGCCACTTTAAAAAACTTTAAAATGGAATTTGAAACTTTGAGCATATTTTAATGACAAATGCTCGCGCTAGCAGCTGAAATTCAGATATTTTTAATTTCTCCAGGCATCAAAATATAATTATCAAATTCATATGCAGTGTATTGAGAAGCATGCCACTTTATTGAAAATTGTGTCGCTGCCTTGAGAAATGTACGACTCCATTGAGAAGCATGCAACTTGCTCAATAAATACTTAGCTGCCTCGAGAAACGTGTAGCGATTTCAAGAAGTATGCCACCTTTCGAAAAGCACACAAGCACATTAAGTTAAATTATTGAAAAGTGTGCAAGTACACAGTACATATACACTCAAAAGTGTGCCATTACATTGTGTACTCGCATAAAAAAGTGTGCTAGCAAATAGATAAAGTATGAGTACACGATTTGAATGTATCATAAAATGTGCAATTGCATTACATAAATGCTTTGAAAAGTTTGCCTTTTAAAAGAAAAGTAAAAGAAAAACCTGCTTGTGCTCCGACTAAAGGCAATCAAACTTTCAAATTTGAGGTCTGAGTATAATGAGTGGGCAAAATAAGAAATGAAATTTGAATTCATCTTGACCCAAGAATCTGATAGGAAACACTTGGTTTGCAAGTGGCCCTAATCCAAAACAGTAAAAATACAGCAGCAGTTTGCTGTCCACAGCAGGAAAACACAACGAATCAGCTGTTTACAGCAGTTTACAGCAGAATTTCAGAAGAAATTGGAAAGAAAACTCAAAGCAAGATTTGTATTCCACTAGTAGAAGAAGAAAACAACAAAGATACAATTGATCCTCAATTCGAGAGGAGGATCGATCTCTCCCAAATCTCTAGATGCCGTTAGAGCCCAAAGAAAACCTAAATCTAAGAGATCTCAAATTTCAGCCAAATTCAAGATCCCCAAACCCTAGGAAAAACAACTATTTAATGCATACAAATAAAAAGGAAATCCCTAAACAGTCCCTACATTCAAATTCCCCTCTTAATTTCCCCAAAAAAGCTTCCTATTCGGCTCCCGCAAGGCAGGCGGTGCGCGCGGCCTCTGCCCAGGCGAAACAAGTCGCCTGTTTCGCGACTCGGCCGGTCCCGTGCGGACTGGCTGGACCGGTCCACTGGACCGGTCTAACAATACTCCCCTCCCGAAAATCCACCTTGTCCTCAAGGTGGAGATATGCTCATGTTCCGGTGGAGGTGGCCATCCTTGAGGTGACTGAAAATTCTTACTGTATTGCAGAACCAAGGGCTGCACGGAAAGAGAAACATCCCCTCCCTCTTCCAATCTGATCGCATCTAGCCTGTGTAGTCCCACCAGATAGTCTTTCCCCACCTCTTGTACGTCCCTAACCATGGTCTTAAGTGATGTGATGGCTTTGGATAGCCCTGCATCTCCCCTTATGATCACTCTTCTCCCATCCACCACTAATTCCATCGTGAGTGCTCCCCAATTATTCTTGGTTTCCCCCAAGGTTTGCAACCACTTCATCCCTAGGATGACATCGGTGCTTCCTAGCTCCAGTGGGAGAATGTCCTCCCTTACTTGAATCCCTTGGATGGTCAACACCACTCCTTTACAAATCCCCTGGCCTTTCTCCACCTTCCCTGTTCCCATCATCACTCCATAGAAACCAGTGTCCACCAACTTCACTCCCAATTGGTCAACCACCTGAGTGGAAATGAAATTGTGGGTAGCCCCACTATCAATTAGCACCACCACCTCACGATCAGCTCTCTCTCCTTTCACTTTCATAGTGTGACTCGGAGTGAATCCCACTACAAAGTTCAGAGAGACTTCTGCCACATCCAGGTGCAACTTCTCCTCCTCCTCTCCAAATCTGCTCCCACCTCCCTCCTCGTCTTCCTCGTCTTCACAGACAAGGAGAACCTGAAGAGTTCGGTCCTTGCACCTATTCTCTGGCATGTACTTCTCATCACATCTGTAGCACAATCCCTTTGTCCTCTTATCCTGCATCTCTTTCTCTGTCAGCCTCTTGAAAATTTTCTCACTCCCTCCTCCTACTGGCTTCTCCCGGGTGGTCTCATTACTGTTGCCTGATGCAGACCCCTTAGGTGCTAGAAGAGTGGTCGTCGTCCTGTAAGAGCCTCCTGAGCAGTTTCCTCGAGCCCCTCTTTCTGCTTTCTTTTGATCTTCTACCAACTGCGCCAGCTCCATAGCCTTTCCCAGGTTCCTCGGCTCCAGTACCCTGGCTACTGTTTGGATCTCTGGTTTCAGCCCTTTCATGAAGTTCCCTTCTAAGGCTGACTCAGAAATGTGATCCAATCTGCTAGCCAAGTACTCAAACCGATCCCGATAATCTGCCACAGTCCCTTCTTGAGTCAAGACAAAGAATTGCTCATAGAAGTCTCCTTCCCCGTCGGATTGGAAACGCTCTAATAAGCAAACCTTGAACTCTCTCCAGTCCCGGATGGGCTCCCTCCTGTCACGCCACTGATACCATGCCAACGCCTTCCCTTCCAAACACAATCCTGCCGCCGTCAGCTTCTCATCATCTGTCAACCCGTTGACTGCAAAGTAACGCTCCACCTTGTATATCCAACCATGGCCATCTTCACCCTCAAAGATGGGCATCTTCAACTTCCTCACCTTCGGATCCCTTCCGTTACCCCAGTACTCTCCATAACCTCCCATTCCTCGAAGAGGAAGTGCTCCCCAAGTGTCCCGGTCCTCCCTCCGACGATGGTATCCGAATCTGTCGTCATATTCCCCTCTTCCCCTTTGAAAATCAGCACCTCGACGCTGAAATTCTTCTCTTCTTCCTCCAAAATCTGCACTTTCGTCGTATTCCCCTCTCCTACCTTCAAATTCCGCACCTCGACGCTGAAATTCAGCACCTCGACGCTGAAATTCCTTTCTTCTACCACCAAAATCATCACTTTCGTCATATTCCCCTCTCCTACCTTCAAATTCCACACCTCGACGCTGAAATTCAGCACCTCGACGCTGGAATTCTTCTCTTCTACCGCCAAAATCAGCCCATCTTCGATCATTTCCCATGCTCATCTCATCTCTAGAAAGTGGCTCTAGAGGTGGCATGTCGTCCTCTCCCTCAAGGATCTCTACTGCCGGATTCCTCCTCCCCCGAAACGGGTTCGGATTTCCTCCTACGCCATGGTCGCCGACATTCTCTCTTGCTTCCGACGCCGTCGGATTAGTCTTCATCTCAAGTAATTTCTTCATCATCTCTTCCATGGCCGTGAACTTCCCATCCAACCTTTCATTATTGGCGGTGATTTCAAGGAATTTTTCCTCCAAATCTGATTTTAATTGGCCAAATTCGCCTTCTAGGACTTCGATCTTCTTTCCGGCCATTTTTCTTTCTACGAGTCACAAGAAATCTTTCTCCAAATGCCAAAAAACCCGCTGAAATTTCAGGAATTCAGCCGCCGATGGTCCCAAATCGATGCTCTGATACCAATTTGATAGGAAACACTTGGTTTGCAAGTGGCCCTAATCCAAAACAGTAAAAATACAGCAGCAGTTTGCTGTCCACAGCAGGAAAACACAGCGAATCTGTTGTTTACAGCAGAATTTCAGAGGAAATTGGAAAGAAAACTCAAAGCAAGATTTGTATTCCACTAGTAGAAGAAGAAAACAACAAAGATACAATTGATCCTCAGTTCGAGAGGAGGATCGATCTCTCCCAAATCTCTAGACACCGCTAGAGCCCAAAGAAAACCTAAATATAAGAGATCTCAAATTTCAGCCAAATTCAAGATCCCCAAACCCTAGGAAAAACAACTATTTAATGCATACAAATATAAAGGAAATCCCTAAACAGTCCCTACATTCAAATTCCCCTCTTAATTTCCCCAAAAAAGCTTCCCATTCGGCTCCCGCAAGGCAGGCGGTGCGCGCGGCCTCCGCCCAGGCGAAACAAGTCGCCTGTTTCGGGACTCGGCCGGTCTCGTGCGGACCGGCTGGACCGGTCCACTGGACCAGTCTAACAGAATTTTGCAACCCCTTCTGAAAAAAATGTGCAACTATTTTTAAATGTACACAAACTCTTTGAAGTATAAATTCAAGCTCTCTTTTTTTTGAAGATGTCTCTCGAGCAGGCTATTTTGCCTATAGGGAAAGATTATAAGTCGATCTCACATTTCAATTTTTGTTATCCTCCTAGCAATTACAGTCCACAAGACTTGAACCTTGATGATGGCTGTGTTGACAAAAAATATTAGTATGAGGGGATTATATCTTTAAAATTCCCCCATCTTGTTTTTTTTTGTGCTTTTGATCTTATAGAAATTTAGCTATGTTGTACTCGTTGCCCATCTTGCGTGTGCAAAGATGTAGCTTGAAAAATATCAAAATTAAGTACTCTTATGCGTTGTTCCAACGTGCTAGAAAAATTGACAAAGTAGACAGACGTGCACGTTGTTCCAGCATGGCAAGTAAATCTGATGTTTTTGCTTGTGAAGCTGATAAAGTCCTCTACATACTTTTTGTAGTGTGGTGAGATAAAAGAACCTTCGATTGCAGTGTCACACGATGCTGATCGACTATGTATGCTTTTATAAGCTGTGTGGTGGAAAGGTTCAACACCTTCAATGTTGTGCCCTATATGTAGGAGATGTTGAGAGGCTATCAAATTTCAAATTAGACAAACAAATTAGAAATAAAACTTTGAATGACTTTTTAGAATAAAATTCAATCAAATGAAAGAAATAAATATGCAAAGTGAAAGCAAAAAAGAGGGTGAACATTGGGCTTAAAAATACTTTCATGGGACTTTTAACAAATGTTATAACTTACCTATGGGAACTAACATAACCTCCCTATCGTGCTCGAACACTCAGAATGTCCTTGAATGCTAAGAACTTAATTTAACTGAACTTGAATGGTGAAGTGAACCAAGTCACATTGGAGGGAGGAACGATTCCTCAAGAGACGCATCCCGCACAGTGAAAAATACACAAAGACAAAATATCACCGCTTAATCTTGATCCATGCAGCATTCTCAAATTTTGTACTTGAATATTTAGCACATAAGTTAAGTCATTTTGCGCTGTGTGTCTCTTGAGGAATCATTCCTCCCTTAATATGGCAAACATATAAAGATAAAATATGACCTCTTAATGTATCCAGGCTCATAAAATGAACATAGGTTTTGGTATAAATCTGCATTTCCCTTGGAAATAGGAATATATCGTTTGATTGCAAATGTATTTCTCCATTACTGATTTATTTTTGGCTGTATTGTTTAGTTCATACTCATAGGCATTAATTGAAAAATACTCGGTCACATCTATGAAACGATTTTATTATATGGTATAGGGATGGATGAGGTCATCCGAACTAACCGAAGTCAGCCCATGCAGGTTAGTTTGATCACCTTATGTAGGTTAGTTTGATCACCTTATGTGACTAATATGTTTTTAGTGAAAAAATCAATTATTAGTAGTAATTTATGTAAGAAGCAGAATTTTAGTGTTAGTATAATTTGTCATTGTGCCTATAGCTGTTGCCCATCTGCCTTCGTTATCTACTTGATCAGCACTAATAGTGCAATCTGGAGTTCATACTGTAAGGTCTGGCTTGGAGTGGATGCTAGTTTAACAATGTGTTTTCATTTGAAATTCAATTAGCAAGAAGCATATATGACCTGGGTGCTTATCCTTGTCATGGTAGTAGATGCTACAACATCAGACATTCATTTAGAATGAGCATATTGGAAAATATTTTTTATGTTCACAATTCTTTTCTGGCATATTTAGCAGGTTATCCGTCTTGTAGTCCATGCTATTCCGTGGTGCCAGTCCCTAAAAGATGATCATGTCAAGTGCTTGTTACTATATTTGGACTTACGACAGCCATGTATCAAGCTGTTGAATTGTGTGATATATAGCTTGTAGGTCATGTTTTGTCATGTCATGAAATTCTTGTTTATCACAGTGCATTCAAGCTTAGAAGCTTTACAAAATGAGCAAAATGGTAGATTTGCTACCAACAGGTCGAGCAAGAAGCATATATTTCCTCAAGATGATCCATCTAGCAAGAATCATATATGACCTGGATGCTTATCCTTATCATGAGGGTATATACTACAACATCAGAACATTTATTTAGAATGGACAAATCAGCAAATATTTTAAATTTTCACGAGTCTGTTCTGCTAGCCAGCTATCCATCTTGTAGTCTTGGGGCAAGTACTGAAAATCGGGCATGTCAAGTGTGTTACTATATTTGGACTTATGACAGCCATGGTTCAAGGTTTTGACTTGTCCGTGCTAGCTATATGGCTTGTAGGTCACGAAATTCACAATGTAAGCATTTTATTAATGTTTTTAAAACATGAGAAAAATGGTAGATTTGCAGCCCACAAATCCCTAATGTCACATTAGCAATTATAATTATTCCTTCTAGCTTGGAGACATTTATATTAGGTAGAACAAGATGTGTTAAATTATCAAAACTTTGACTTGCATTGGAAAATTTTTTTTTCTTAGGTCTATTATTTAGAATGATGGTGAAATAGATGGGGATATTATTAGTAGAATTCAAGTTGGATGGTTGAAGTGGAGGAATACTTCGGGCATGTTGTGTGATAGAAAAGTATTTCTCAAACTTAAGGGAAAATTGTATAAGATGGTGGTGAGACTTGCAATGCTTTATGGTGCAGAATGTTGACCATTAAAAGAGAAACATAATATTATGTTAAGTGGTGTAGAAATGAGGATGCTTAGGTGGATGAGTGACTTTACTCTTAGAGATATGATAGGTAACGAGCATATACATGAAAATGTTTAGTAGCTCTAGTGGCAGATAAGATTAGAGATAGTCGCCTTAGATGATTCATATAAAACGTTAGCCTTCCGATGACTCGGTTAGGAGGGTAGATGTATTAGATTTGGCTTATGTTAAGAAAGGTAGAGATAGAACTAAAAAAGATTTGGTTAGACAATATTAGAAATGACATTTCTTTATTAGATTTAAATGAGAATTTGACTCTTAAGTCTTAACATGACCCAATGGAGAAAAACTAATTTATGTAGCCGACCCCACATAGTGGGATGAAGGCTTGATTTTGTTGTTGTTGTTGTAATATTTGAGCTTTATTAAAATGCTTGCATTTTGCCTTGGTTCCTTAGTTTTTATTTTCAAATGGATATTGTTACCTGGTTTCTGGAGAAAAGGCTCACTATGTCAATTTCTGCTATATGCTAGGAATCATCCGGAAGACAAGAACAGTAATGGAGTGCCTACATCGTTTTTGTAGAGAATGTATTGATAAATCTATGCGACTTGGGTATGCTATGATACATATGATTATTTGATGTACATCTTTCCATTTCCGTAGGCTTGCTTCCTTGTCATATTTTTTTTGCTAACTTGTAGAGTTGATTTTTGTGCTTTACTGTAAATTCTGCAGGAACAATGAGTGTCCAGCTTGTCGCACTCACTGTGCAAGTAGGCGTTCTTTGAGAGATGATCCCAACTTTGATGCCCTGATTGCAGCTTTATACCCAGATATAGACAAGTATGAAGAAGAGGTAAAAAAATGCCATGGCAATGGCTATTTTACACATGTAATTTGGGCATAAAATAATTAAGCGTTGTTTGAATTGCTGACATTTAAATATCAATATTATAAAGATAAAAGAATCAAAGTGCTCTTTTGATTCTTTATGAAAAACTAAAATGATTCCCAATTATATTAAAGAATCATTTTGATCTCTCAAATTTTTAAAGAGAAATCAAAATAATCCAACCAAAATGGGATTATATTGATTCCTTTTCGAAGCAAAGATCAAAATAATAGTTTATCTTTCGAAATGACTATATAGAATATTATGATTGAAACTATTAAAAGATGATTGTTTGGTAGAATTGTTATTTGAATAATTGTATAGGTAACATTGAACTAATCAAACTAATATTTAGAAGGTATAGTCTCTTCTATTTTGTAGTCTTATATAAGCATGTAAATATTTAAGAGTTGTTTTGTCTGCTTACATCTTTAAAAAACTAATATCATGGATGACATTTATGTACTATTTTGATGACATCTTGATATTTGTCAAATAAGTCAATATCTAATGTTAGGCTAACAAATATTAAAAAAAAAAAAAAGAAAAAAAAAACTCAAAGAAACATCAAAATTTTAATTGATTTTTCTAAATGACTCTACCTTATTAAGATAATATTAAACCAAGCAAACTACATTTCATAGATTACATTTTTATTAGAAGGTATCTTCTCTTTAATTTAGTATATAGTACTTTCCTTTCAACATTGGAGCTCTTGTTTTACATAAATGTCTGGTTGCAGGAACTAGCTTTTCATGAGGAAGAGAGAAATCGCTATAAGAAGGTAGTCAAGCACAGTTTGAACAATATCTATAATTATATTTCCTCTGAACGCTGTGTTCATTTTCCAGTAACTAACAAGATTCTTTCTAAACAGATACAAGCTTCCATAGCTGAGACATTTCGGCGGCAATCAGAAGCACTCGGTAAGAGGAGGCCAATGTCTATGAGAAGATCTGATTGTAGCTACCGAACCGGACAAAGACAAAACGGTTATCTCCGTGGCAGAGGTAAAGCTACAGCTCGAAATGCTTCGCCTGCGGTATCCGATGATGATGATGACGAATATGCTAATGGCAATGATGCTGGCAAAGATTCATCCTCTGCAGAAGAGGCTTCTCCTGATAGAAGACCGAAGAGGTGCAGGCTAATGGCTGCTCCCAGGTCTTCACCAGCCAGAATCGCCGGCAATGTCGATCTTGGTTATGGAGAAAATTATGACTTGGAAATGAATCGAGAAACCATGCGCACTTCCCCGTTGCGAGCCGGAAACAGAGAGCTTTCATGGGGTAAAGGTGGCGCTCGAAGCCAAACTCGGCATGGTAACAGCAGTGGTTCTAATGGAAGATTTTTGAAGGCGGCTCGATTAGCCAGGTTGATGGAATACCTGCGTAATTTGGAGGAAAATGAAGATAAGGTATTCACCAAACAACTAGAGTAATTTGATAATATTCTGTATTTCAAAATCCCTCAACTTAATACTATGTTTCACAACTTGTTGACAGTATGAAATACATCTGAAACTGATTCCTTTGAATGAACAAAGCTTGCATTTGGAAAGTCCATATATCTGCTGCCCACCAACCATATCCATTAGACATATACTCCAAGTGAATAATACTTCCAAACCTTTTGATAATCGCCTTCCATTTTCAAGCTTAAGAAAACTATTCATTTAATCAAATTATATACTATATACATGCAATTTTGCAGTTCATCGCCATTCAAACATCTGTGCAAGTTGAAGGGGTTGCAGTATTTGTTAAAAGGCGTCAAAATGATTCTGTGGAGCTGTCTAACCAAGTTGAGAAGGTCCAAGCTGACTCCTCTGAAGAATTCCAGATATTGGATCCAGAAGAATCACTCGTTGGATTGCTAGCTTCTTACAGCTCTAATCGAGGTGATCTGGTAAGAAAGTTCAATTTATGAAACATAAGCACCAACTAATGTGACTACAGCTTCGTTTGGGACAGTTTTCGTACTACTTTTTAAGACCGGCTTTCTAGCATAAAAAATTTAAATTCAATAAATTTTTATACGAAAAAAAACTGTTTTAAAAAGTAAGAAAAAAGTTGTCCCAAATGAAGCCTACGTCCTATCTATGTAGACTTAGGTTGTTTAGTATAAATTGTACTTTTCATTTATTGATCTGAAGGATAATTTGTTTTCAGGAATTAGTGTACTGCGCTAATGCCGATAGAGAGAAAGCAAGTTAGGACATCTTTGCAGCTGAGTCTAATGAGCTGTATGCTTTGTTGTATAAATGCAAAATGGAATATCGAGAGAATGTTCAATTGAGCTCGTTCAGATGAAATCAACAAATTCTTTGTAAATCGCATGGTATGATCTCAACACTATCAATGGAAAAATGTCATAACTTTCTCGTTTGTTGCAGTTTTTTTTTTTAACTGTTTTTATGGCAGGAAAAATGATTAGAAACACCAATGTCTATTTCGATGAAAAAATTGCATAATTTTTATGCAATTTTTTTTTTTTAAATTGTTTTGTAAAGTTGTTTTTGAGAAAGCTGAATGGAAATTGTAGGTTTTGTTTGGGATAGTTTTTTAATAACTTATCTTTTTTTGTGTTGATGAATCTATTAAAAATTGTAACATATCAAGCTTTATTACCCATTATGAAATATAGGAGTCGGTTGGGACGACTGCAATGATTTATGAAGTTGATTTTGAAGTTGAAAACATTTTAGATTTTGTTTGAGATAGCTATTTTAATGGTTTATAAAGCAAATTTTTAGTATTATAAATTTCTATATCTGTTTCATGTTCAAGGCTTTTAATGAGTCTAATTTTGTTGAGTATTATTTTGTTGAAATTTTTGTTTTTTCCCTTCAATTAAGTTCGAGTGAAATTGATCATGATTTGAGTTCTAAGATACATACATATATAAGATAATATTTTTCTTCTTAACTTAAAATTTAAAAAGATATGGGTCAGGGCAAAAGGAATTGAAGAAACTTTGGATGGAAGTGAGTCAAGTGACGCTTTCCTGTTTTAAGATTTTGTTGACCAACTTATGCGCATCACTTACTTATAAAGAAAGAATTAATGGAGAATAATTATTGATCATAAAATAGACTGTAAAATAATTATGATAAGATTAATAATATCATTAGCTTTGGAGGATTTAATATCCCCAAGATCCAGGACAGCAACAAGATTATCCGAGCTATTCACAAGAATAGCATCCTGCCACTTATCATGCTCTAAAGGATCGGGATCCCTACTAGAGCAACCATCATCCTGAATAATCCTCGGATTTAAAGAAGGAACAATTATTAGAAGAAGAATCATGAACAATATTATCCTTTTCATTGGCAATAGGATCAAAAGAAATCTTATCATGATTAGGCACACTAATAATAGAAGCATTGTTATTCACAGCCAATTCCTTAGCCAAAGTAACCACACCCATTTTCTCACCTTCTTGCAAGCCCATGTTCAAAGAAATAGAACCATTCCCAACCGCAATTTGTGCCATAGGCAAATCCTCCTTACCAACATTCGCATTAATTTTAGAAGAACCTTTCTTTTTACGAAGATTAGGATGTAATTGGAAACATTCATTAATAGCAGGACCATGCATTTTACAATGAGAACAAAATATAGGTAAATTTTCAATCTCTATTTTTTGAAAATAACCATTAACTTCCGTTCCTAGCCAAATTTCATGAGGATACTTTTTCGTAACATCAAATTCAACTAAAACACGTGCGACAGAAGGTCTAGACAAAGAAGACATAGCTTGATCAGTTTGTAAAGGTCTACCAAAAACCGAAGCCATACCAAACAGAATATGTGTGTTAAAGAAATGTAAACAAAGATTAGGAAAAGCAATCAACACCGGGGCAATAGGAGATTCGTCCCTCACATCAAAATCCGGTGACCATTTAAGAAGCCTCATTTGATAACCTTGGATATAGTAAGAACACCGTGAGAAAATGCGGCTATAATCTAAATCATTAGACAATTGAATCGCAATATGCTTGGGATCCAACAAAAAATTTGCGAATTACATCTAGATTAGGTCTACGCAAAACAAATTTACCAACTAGAGTAAAATGAAAAAAGAATTAATGGATATTTGTGCTTCAAATAAGAAAGCTTAATTTAAATGGAATAGTACTTAAATTAATTAGTCTCGTGTATTTTACTGTAAAAACTATTACTTAAATAATTTTATAGCTGTATAATATTAATTATAATTTTCTTATTTATTTCTATTTTCTTATGAGTTTATTATAATAGTTCAACGTAGGAAGCTGCTACGTACGTGCTTTCCTTCTAAATTTATCCTTTGAACACGTATAAAAAAAAAAAAAAAAAGGAACACGTAAGCTTCGTTTGGGACAGCTTTCATTCTGCTTCTTAAAGCAACTTTCTAGTACAAATTTTTTTAATTTTGTACTAGAAAGCTGCTTTAAGAAGCAGAAAGAAAGCTGTCCCAAACGAAGCCGTAGATTGCGGTTCATCAACGCACTTGACGGAAGTCAAATTGGTCGTTTGAGGTGCCTGCGGCTTTATACATTTGCATCCGCGGCAACTGATGGAGATTAAGGATTCTTTTGGGACGGTTTTTTAACTGTTTTATAAAGTAATTTTTTAGTATAAAAGTTAAAATTTTTAGCACAGCAGCTTGACAGTTATACTGTCCAAATAAAATATAAAGATTTATATACAACACTTCAAAATGCAACTTTCTATACACCAACTTCACAACTTCTTTATCGACATCTCAAACATAATCTAAATTCGCAATAAATTATCTATATTACGGTATGTTTACATAAGAATTATGAATTATCGCGGGACAATCCAAAACATGTTACGATTATAAATATGAACAAAGTTTCTGTGGAATTATCATTGACAGTTTATTAGCTATGATTATTATTATTTTTTTGAAAAAATTTAAAACAAATTTAAAATGATTCCAATGGGAAGAAATTAGAAATGACGCTAAAACAATTTTAAAATGATTGGGGCATTCATTTTGGTGGAAGGCTATAAGCGTCTTTGCAGAAGTCATTTGCGGCCGCTTAGCTTTCCACTTTACGAGGCATTGCGCCAAAGGCTATAAGCGTCTTTGCATTGACGCCTTGCGCCAAGGGCTATAATTTGAGGGCCTGAGGCCTTGCGCCAAAGGCTATAAGCGTCTTTGCATTGGGGCAAGGTCAAAGGCGCAAGGCGGCATTTTCGTCCGCTTAGCTTTTTGTATAGTGAGGTTTAATTATAAATATGACCAATATCATTTGACAGTTTCATTATCTTCTCTTCAGTTTATTAGCAATATTCTTTCTTATTTTCAGAGCGCTCAGAAGTGGAAGAGGTGAAATCTATAAATCATGCATTTTTTTTTTATATTTATGTTTCTGCTCTTTTATATAGATATATATAGATTATTCACTTTTTTTATAATAAGCCCTTTTATATGTATAGAAGCAATCATTTAATTTATTTCTATTAATGTTTAGATTTGCACATATATAAATTTAAATCTTAATTACCAAAGTCGATCGAAGTTATTAATTTTAACTCTCCTTTATAGTTATAGATATTGTGAGAGTCTAATCCTCAGTTTCCATCACTAATTTTGTTATCTTCATGATTTTATTACAAACAGGTTCATGCTTCTTTCTTATGTTTTTGTTGTCCCCATCACATGTTGTTACCATCCATCATCATCATCCTCGGTCATTGGATAAATTATTCTGTTTGGACACCGGACGTCATTTGGAGGCCAATCAAAACTCGCCACGTCATTTTTTTTACTCGACACTAGTGCTAGATACCACTGGGTACCAGGTGACGTGGCGTGTTCTAATTGGCCTCCAAATGACGTTGAGTGTCCGCACAGAATAATTTCTTCCACCATTGATCATCACCACTCACCACTCAATTGTTGAATTTTATAATTCATTATATACACAACTTCTAATTTATTTTATTAATAATATGTGTCATAAAATTAAATTTTGAGTATTTTTTTAATTAAAAAAATTAGATCTCATGATTTGAATATCACCGTTAAAATTATCATAATAAAAATCACAACTAATAACATATAAATTTATGTAAATCCCCAAGTCAATAAGTCAAATCACGAACTCCTTTAGAGCAAGCGTGCTTAGCGAGCTCACATGAGAGAACTAAGGGGCGTCGCTGGGCATCTTTCTCTGCAACTTTCTCCTTTTCTTCTTCTCACAGGCGGGATTCCGCTGCTTTCTCGGCCTTCCGATCATCCGATGCTTCCTCCTTCTTCTTCTCTCCTGAATTTTTTGTCAGAACTCAGCCACGTTAATCGTTTTTTTTCTCTTCTGCTCACATTATTTTGACTACCCAATTTTTTCCTTTGCAAACAATAAATTGAAAAGACCCCTATTAGCCCTTGTTACGCTTATGAGATGATTATTGCTAATCCAGTACTCTACTTGTTAAATCTTATTCTATTTGACAGTAATTTAAATAAACGTTTTTAAGAAAAAAAAAATACTAAGATATATAAGTTATGATTATTCATAAAATTATCTTATAAATTTTTTAAAAATATTCATATTAAAATGAACTCAAAGTATCTTGAATAATTTTATCATCTATATTGTCATTTGCTCATATCATCAATTATTTTTTAATGTTATAATTTTCTTATAAGTTTATCATCAACAGGGAATCAACAGGGAATCAACATGGAGTAATGGATATCCCAGAGAAATACAAACATCTATGGATATATTGGGATGTTCATGCCTTCATTTTGCTCAGCATCTTCATCCAAATTGTCCTCCTTTTTCTTGGCCATCTTAGAAAAACTTTTGCTTTGAGATGGATGCAAACGGTCTTATGGGGTAGCTACCTCATTGCCGACTTGCTTGCCAACTTTGTTCTCTTCCACCTATGCAATGTCATGGATGATTTCTCATTCTCCAATGCTATTATCGCATTTTGGGCTCCCTTCCTCATCCTTCACCTCGGTGGCCCCGACACTATCACAGCTTACTCCATAGAAGACAATGAGCTTTGGGCCCGCCATCTTCTCGTCTTCCCCTTTGGGCTCATCTTTACCTTTTATGTCCTCTTTCGTTCCCTTCCAAACATACGCTTACTTGCCCCCACCCTTTTGATATTTTTAGTGGCAATCATTAAATATTTAGAGCGCTCTTACTCACTTTACAAATCTAGTGTTAATGGCTTTCGCAGCTCCATTAGCTCCTCTTATAAAAAACTATCACTAGAAGATTTGAACCCTTTGAATCAAGCTTTTTATTTATACTCTACTTGTAGGCCTTTCTTCATCAATCTTACTCCACACTTGGAGTTGTATACTAAAACAATAAATTTGATAAATGATATGCCAACAAAGGAGGTTTGGAGGGCAATGAGTATGGCACTTGGTTATGTTTATGATGAGTTTTACACCAAGGCAATTATAAATCACTCTATAGTTGGGTATGGTCTTCGGGTTCTATGCTCCATTTGTATTTTCTTAGCTTTTTGGCTTTTTCATATAGTGCCCAAGGATGATTTTGGCAAGTTTAATGTGACCATCACTTATATTCTTCTTGTGACCTCTATGTGCCTCGATATCACGGCTACTATTATGCTTGTGTTCTCGAATTGGATGGTTTCTTCTCTACTCAGTTTTAAGAAATTAAGAAACTGGAGCATGTTGCTAGCTAATTGCATTGTTAGAATTCAAAATGCGTGGCATAAGAGAAGACATTGGTTGATAAAGATGCCACAGTTGAGTTTACTCAATAATTGTCTCAATATTTCTGCGCCAAATAGAGCTCTTCATAAAAGTATGATGAATTGGATTGTAGAAAAGCTAGACTTTGCGCAGGAGGCAAAGTTGTACCCAGGATGGAGAACTATAATAAATGAAAGTTATACAGTGCAGACGTTGCAGCCAGCATATGCAAACGAGGAGATTATTAAGATTATTGTTTCAAATGTAAAAAATTGTTTAACAGTAATCCGTTATGATCAGGTTGTCCTAGGATATGCTAAAATTTTGAAATTCAACAAAATGGATTGGGCTATCCCAGCATTTGTTGAGCTTTTAGATGGGATGTCACTTGATCAACAAGTATTTATATGGCACATCACCACTGAGCTCTGCTTTTATTGGAATCCAAAGTCTGTACATCCCTTATGTCCTCATCAGAGAGAGATAGAAGAAGAGGAAATCATATCAAGAGTAAGAAAGTGCCTAGAGATCATGAAAGCATGTAAGTATTTGTCAAACTATATGATGTACACGGTGCTAATGCGACCAGATATGATGTCTACTACGGTACAAGCAAGCCCAATGTTATTTTATCATGCATTTGATGAAATGGTTAAGTTCATTCGCAATTACACAATGCAAAATGCAAAAGTCGAGGAGGTGTGCAGGAAGATAATGGCTACTCCAATAGTGTGGACCGATAATAATAGATCTTTATTTGCCATTGCACGAGCACTTGCTGATTTGATGCTTAAAATCGAGGAAGATGAGAGATGGAAATTCTTGACTATGACGTGGGCTGAGCTTATAATTCAAGTGGCAAAAAATTCAAGGGCAAACATGCATATGAAGCAGTTGAGTAGTGGAGATAAGCTCCTCACTTTTATTTGGCTTTTAAACAAACTTGTTGAGACAGATGATATGTTTCATATTATGCTTGATATTCGAACAAATTAGCTTTTGATAGTCATGGAGTCTTTATTAAAGATCAAACTACAATTATGTATTTGATCATAGTTCTATCAAAATTTCTATGACAAATATTTAATTATTAATAACCAAAGTAATATATGTATGGTGTTCTTTTTAATTGTCTGTGTTTTTTTGAAAAGATAATCTATATTGTGTAGTCATATGCTGTATTATTGTATCTTTTGATCATAAGTTACATATTCACTTATTCATTTAGTGAAGGTGGAAAGATCTCTATATTATTTTTTTATCCATTCAGACCAATATTTATTTTTCATTATTAAGTAGAGAAAGATGTTGAATATACACTTAGGTGCAGCTCTCCATTTTGATTTAATTATAACTAATATGTGTAATTTAGTCTAATACTTGATAATTGTTATCTACAAGTTAATCAAGTTAGGACAATCATTAAGATAATTTATATGTTAATCAAGCCATAACATTCATTAGAATGATCTTAATGACTCATTAAGCATTCTTTGACTTGACTAGACTCGTTTACACTCTACAAGGAAACACAGAGCCTCGGGCTAGAGCAGGACAACAAACCAGTGTAGAAATAACCAATTATATTAATTATATTAAATTAATATATCATAATACCTCTCTGCCATTGAATAATTAAATTAAAGAATGTTACACATCACGCAACGACGCAAATTCATATTAAATTAAAGACTAACAAATTAATATATTAAATTTAATATAATTTTAGCACATCATAAATTTAATATAATATGCCGCATACGCGTATGCACGTATAATTAATTTATATTAATTAAACCAAGTAATTATTCTATAGATATCTTCATTATGTGCAGAAACATTCAATTTATTTTATTAATATTTAAATTTCTTCATAAATTTGATAGCATCCATCCATCAATCCTACTTGTTATTATATCCATCTATTAGCTTTTAAACAATTATATAATACTCATAGAATCGAAAACCTCAAGCAAGAATTATAAAAATATATGTATGAACGTACATCATATTAAAATTGATAATTTACATATATACTACTTAATTAATTTATGTCTAAAATATAAATTTTGATATTAAAATTTGATGATTTACATGCATATATATTACTTAATTCATTTATATTTATATATCTCGTATATAAATTTTAATACTTATTTTAATTATATAAAAATATAAATATGAAAAAAAATATATTTTATTTAAATATAATATTAAAAATATTTTTTATATCATTTAAAATTTAATGTCATATGCATAAATATTTAAAGAAAGATCAAATAGTCAATATTTCTAAATGACTTTATAGATCGAGAAGATTGAACCTATTAAACAATGATTAATGTTAAGTATTTTCTCTAAATGTTGATTGTGAAGTTGATGTGAGAAAATTAATTTATCTTGTTAGTTTGAAAAATAAGCTTTTAATTATAAATTTTTTTTAGAACAATAAGAAAGTAGTAAAAAAATAGCAGCCAAATAAAATTATGATTATTATCTAAAAATCAAAGTAATTAGAAAGCTATCTCAAAAAAAAAAAAAAAAAAAAAGAGAAATAGAATAAATAGTATAGCATAGTTAATAACAAAAAAATATATGCTTTGGACTAATTCTTTATCACTTTCATGTTTAGGGTTTTAGCATAGTTAATGGCTTCATGATTTAAAATAACAGTTAATTAATTAAAATGTAGTAGCTTCAATCTCTCTCCAAATCCTTTATCTCCATATATGGAATTTTTATTGCGTCCTCCCACCTGACGTAGAGATACGTCCTCCCACCACTAAAAAATTTGGTTTTTGCTCGGTATTGCTAGCTATTATTTGGTATTAACGAAGAATATCATCATGTGAAGATCAATACCGAGTTATACCGAGCTATACCGAGCAATACAAAAAAATACCTAGTTTTTCCTAGAAAAAATTCGGTATTGCTCGGTATAGCTCGGTATAGCTTGGTATAACTCGTTATTGGTCTTCACATGATGATATTCTTCGTTAATACCAAATAATAGCTAGCAATACCGAGCAAAAACTGAGTTTTTTAGCGGTGGGAGGACGTATCTCTACGTCAGGTGGGAGGACGCAATAAAAATTCCCATATATGAATCTACTACACGCTTTAATTAGAATCTGAGAAGTTCAACGTAGGAAGCTGCTACGTACACTGTCGATTGCGGTGCGTAACGCAACGTCGTCAACGCACTTTGACGGAAGTCAAATTGGCCATCCGAGGTGCCTGCAGGTTTAAACATTTGCATGCGTGGCAACTGATGGAGATTCGTCTCTCTTCATAGTCTGAAAAATAGTTTTAAGTTTGATTATTTCTACAGGCGATATTTGAATTATTTTATTATTATTATTCTCACTAATAAATAGGAGGAGGAAGCTGCTGCGTGCGTTCCTTTCGTTGGTAATTGTAACAATAATTATATCCTCAATTTAACACAAATGATTTTAAGGTTTTAATAAAATAGCAATATCATTAAAAAAATGATGAAAATTTTAGCAACATATATCACATCGAATTTATCTTTAATGAAAAATAATTGGGCAAGAGGTTTATAGAGAATAAAATTGTAAACATAAAAACTTAATTATTGTATATTTAAATTATTATTTTTAATATATTATACATGTTGCGTCCAGGCGTATTCGCGGCGGTAGAGAAATATAAAGTTTAACGTCTTAGCGTTGTACGAAAATCCGACACGCAATCAAATAAGAGAAAGAGTCTAGCATTTATGAGACATCAAGATTTTTACGTGAAAAATCCCTGAAAAGGGGGAAAAACCAAGGGGCCTAACGTAGTTTGAATAAATCCACTAATATTTTAGTCAATTACAAATGAGGTCCTTCCTTGGGGGAAGGCATGGGCTTGACGTACATTATATGAAGTACATTACATATTGAAATACAAAGAATCACCGTTGATGCGTTCGTTTGGTCGGGAGGACCATAGTCTAGTGACGGAGGTCAGAAGAATCGTAGTCGGCGGACGACGGAGGTCATAAAGACCATTGTTTGGCGACGGAGGTCAGAAAGACTGTAGTCTGCGGACGACGTAAGTCAGGAGGACCGTAATCGGCTGGCGACGGAGGTCGGAATGACTGTAGTCGGTAGGCGACATAAGTAAGAAGGACAGTAGTCGGCGGGCGACATAAGTAAGGAGGACCGTAGTCGACAGGCGAAGGAGGTCGGAAAGACTGTAGTCGGTGGGCGATGTAAGTCAGGAGGATCGTAGTCGGCTGGCGATAGAGGTTGAAAAGACTGTAGTCAGTGGGCGACTTAAGTCAGAAATACCGTAGTCGGCGGGCGACATAAGTCAGGAGGACCGTAGTCGGCTGGCAACGGAGGTCGGAAGAACCGTTGTCTTGCGACAGAGGCTGGAAGGACTGTGTCTGACAGCATCAGGTAGATGTCCAACAATGGAAAGAAATCCATCTTCGGATATAGGTCCAGCGAAAGTTCGATAACTGATAGAAGTCCGGCATCGGGTAGAAGTCCAACGTCTGTTGGTGGCCTAAGAGAACTCCGGCATCACTTGGGCAGAGTTTCGGCATCAGGAGGGAACTTTGTCGTTAATTGGGAAGAATTTCAACATCCCGTGAAACTTGGGAAGAATTCTGGCATCCCATGGAAGTCGGGCAGAATTCCGGCGTCATTTGGTTTTCTGGCGGAACTCCGGCGGTGGTCGAGGAGGAATCTCTTCCCTCATATTCTTCTCTTCTTTTTCTCCTCCTTCTTGCTTTGGTCCCCCTGTTATTAGAAATGAAGGGTCTATTTATAGATTTTTTGGAGTAGCATGGCCCATAAATAGGTGTGAGATCAGGGGCAAATAGGGAGTGGTCGAATAGACGGTTGATATTGAATCCCTTGATCGTGCACAGTTCGTCAGACATTTGAAGGTCTTAATGTTGTTGGAATTCAGAGATCTTGGGCTCGTTGGATTTGTCCCGTCGAGCCGTTCGATTTGACCATAAGCTAGTCAAGTTCGAAGACCATTTGGTAACTCAACAATGTGCTTCGGCTCCTTGATTTGTACTCATTTGGGCTCAGATTGAGTTGAATTTGGTGTCGTTGGGTTTGTATTTTCGAGACGCTCAGTTTGACTTGAAGTTTGCTAAAATCGGAGCTCAGATGCTATTGGATTTAATTTTTGAAGTTTCCAACTTGATTTTTCCTCGAGATTCGTGCCCGATCAAGATAATTTTTGCATGACGTATCAATATATAAAATATTAATTGAATGAAATTTGTACTCTAAGATGATATGATTGTTCTATATATATAAAGTATAAAGCGCAATATTATTCGATAGAAAAAAGGGGCACAACATCTATAGGCAACCAACCCGTGATATAAAACAGTAAAATCCAATAAAATCAAACAGAGCAAAATAAGCAACGAAAGGGGACTTAGGAATGGAGGCCCTCAACACCAACCTCGCAGCCAAGCACGGACCATCCGTAGGTGACAGCTATACAAATGCAGTCCAAAATCCATTAAGTAACAAACTGAGACACCCAAGTTGCCAACCAGCCAAGCCAACAAGAGGAAGCAGGGGGCCTCCTCATCATCATCCACCAAAACGTAAAAAGCCATCGAAGAAAAAGCAAAAGCACCAAATACCAAAACCTATTTCTTCTTGCCTTTACTTTTATGCTTTTTACCAGCTGCACCCCGCTTCTCTTTTCCTCTGCTAGGGTTTCTTTCTCTAGAGCTTTGCCAGGGTTTTCCCCGCCCCACTGGGGCTTCCCCCTTGTTGGTGACGACGAACTTGGTGAATTTCAGGGTAGTGCTCTCTGCCTTGCCTTGTATTTTGTCTGGTTTTGTGTTTTCTCATTTTGTTTTCGGTCTCCTTCTCCAGCATTTGTCGGAACGGCACCGAATCATCTGAGCGACCCTAGTTTTTTAGGGGGTTCATCTCATTCACGCTCATTTTTGGAAGCGCTTGCTGGTTCGAACTCAATTTCTTCTTTTTTGGAGCTGCGGACCTCTACTTTTCGTGGTTTACATTCCCTATGGATTTCTGACCAGGAAATCAATGACTTGGCCATCGCATTTCAATTTTTTAGTTGATTTCTTCTCTTGTAAGCGTCTCTCTCTTAATTCCATTCGCAAGTTCTTCTTTAACCTAAAATTGAACGGTGAGGTTTTAGTCACTTTGCTTGACCCATCGCACATTTTGATTAAGCTCGCAAACGATCTGGATTATTGTAGGATTTTTATCATCGATCCTACCTTGTTTTCCACTATTACGTGAAACTCACGAAATGCTCACCTAGCTTGGATGTTGGTGTTGAGTCGCATGTTATCCCAATTTGTGATTCTTTTTCGAAATCGCGTCCGCATCTTTACACCCCTCGTATACTTCATGGTTTGTGGGCTTTATTTGGTAAACCCCTGAAAATTGATGCGGCTGCTTCTGCAAGTTCTTGGCATTCCGTGGCTCTTGTTCTTGTGGAGCTTGACATAACTAAATCCTATCCAAACCAGGTTTAGTTAGGTTCTGATAGTTTAGGGTATGTGCATGATGTTTCTTTTGATGATTCCCAGCCCCCTTTTGTGCTTCTTGTAAATGCATAGGTCATGTGGCTGGGAAATGTCGTCCCCACTTTTCGACTGACTCGTCTATTATTGTTGCTAAACCTGGTCCTATCGCGCTTGCTGAGCAGGTTTTTGGGAAAGATGTTGAGGATTTAGTGGTTGATGCGCTTATTAATTTGAGTCCTAAGGTAGCCGCTCTGTCTCATGTTGTTTTACTGATTATAAATCCTACTTTGATAAGATCTTCTCCCCATTCCCCTGTTGTGCCATTTCTTATTGTGGGGGATTGTTCAAAAGCTGTGGTTGAGGTAAACTGTGTCCCTGTTGCAAATTTTGTTGGGAATGTAGAGATTTATGAGAGTGATATACCTGCGATTACTAATCCTTTAGATTGGATGAATCTTGTAGTGATTGGGGTCGATCCTGATGCTCAGGTTTCTCAATTATGTGCTGTGATGTTGATGCATTGAATTGTGGTATTAATTTTATTCCTATTTTGTCTCATGCGGGTACTGTGTCTGCTCTATGTGGTTTGATTGTGGCTGAAATACCTTGTGTGGTTGTTGAACAATCTGGTTTTTCTATTTCTCATATTCAATAATTGTCCCCCGTGTATCAGGACGTTGCCTCCTCTTCGGTTAATTTGGGTTTGGTTAAGCAGGTTCAATCAGATTTACCTTCCAATGAAGGCTTTGAGAGCAATGTTAATTTTGTTAATATCCCTATTTATGTGGTGTCTAACGCTGAAATGAAAGGTCATGTGGCTAAGTCTGTGAAAAACTCTATTTTGCTTCAAACAGACTGGTTGATTTTAGAGGATTCTCTTTCTTCTCCATCTAGTGGGAAAAAGGAGGATTTTTATGTATTTGAGAAAGATTTCGTTGGAAGTTCTACCATGCGTGGTTTTCATAATGCGAGTGGTAGCAAGCATAAAAGGAAAGGAAAGAAGTAATATGGCTTAGTTTTTGGCCATTGCCATTTCACTGATGGTTTTATTGATTTCATGGATTATGAGGAGGAGGCCCTTGCTTCCCCTTGTTGGCTTGGATGGTTGGCAACCTAGGTGCCTCAGATTGTTGCTTGGTGGATTCTGGATTGCGTTGGTATAGCTGTCACCTACGGATGGTCCGTGTAAACGCTACGAGGCTGGTGCTGGGGGCCTCCATCCTGAGTCCCCTCTCTCATTTATTATTTTGATCTGCTTGGTTTTATGGGTTTTTACTTTTTGTATCCCGGGTTATTGGCCTTTAGCTGTTGTACTTTATTTTTTTATTTTTTATGAATAAATTTGTGTTTTGGTTAAAAAAATGCTTTTTACCAGTCGCATTAGGAAAGCCACGATCGACATAACATCCTACCATTTCCTCCTCAAATGCATGAAAATCCACTCCTCCCCGCCAGAAGGAGAAGAAAGAGAATCCTCCAAAATTAATGGTCAATTTGAACCAAAATAGAGTTTTTCACAGACTTAGCCAAATGATCTTTTATTTCAACATTAGACATAACATAAATCAGAATATTAACAAAATTAACATTACCCTCAAAGCCATCATTGAAAGCTAATTAATTTTGATTAATCATGAACCTGTATTTTCGAAACCAAATTAATAGAAGAAGAGGCAACATTCTAATTCACGGGAATCAGCAGGGAGGATTCACCACATCCAAGTAATTCCCGACTAGGAGAAACAGAAAGCTCAGCGACCAAAAAAGGCACATCAACCACAGCCAAATCGCACGGGACATGCATAGTATCCCCACAAGACAAAGTAGGTTTAAAATTAAAACCACAGTTTAATTCAACAACGTCACTAGCACATAATCGTGAAGCCTGGGCAACAGTTCGACCCCAACCACCACATAGTCCACCTGGACTAAATTAGAATTAGTAATAGCAGGAGTAATCCCCTCAAAAACCTCCTCATTCCTAGCCAAATTCTCTATAGGGCCTAATTCTACAGCAACCGCAACATTCGAAAAATCACCACAGTAAGGAACGACACAATAGGGGAAGGGGGAGAAGGATGAATCAAAGTAGGAATATTAGAAACCTTGTTAGAGACCTTGTTAGAATTATACATATCCGCCACATGGAAATAGTTCCCAACAGCGTAACCAATACTTTTACAAGAAGCATAAAAAGGAGGGAACTCATCTATAACCACTAGCTGTACATAGCCGAACTTCTCAAGGCCTAACCAAACCTTGTATGGGTAGGATTTAGTGATAATAAGCTCCACTAAAACACTAGCTAAGGATGGTCTGGAGTAAATAGAAGTGGCAGAACCAATTTTCAAGGGTTTGCCAAAGAAAGAGCCTAAATTGTGAAGAATGCGGGGAGAAAAGGGGCGAGGACATAATTGCAGAAAGGATACCCAAATCAGGATCACCGGCGACTCAACACCGACATCTACTAGGGGAGACCACTTGGTAAGTTTCATGTAACAATTGTAGAAAAAATATGATCTATGATTGAGCACCCTACAGTCCATCAGAAACATTTCCGATAGATTTCTAGCATAATTAGTCCGTCGGAAAAATTTCCGGCTAACTATTTTGCATCGAAAATAAAAAAGAATAAAAAAATTATAAAATCACTATTAAAATCGACCAAGCCACATAGCTATTGCAGCCCGCCCCGCCCAAACCAGTGGCCACCTCAGCCAAACTTGCTGCCAGCCCACCCTTCTAAGCCCGCTAGTCCACCAAGCCCATGCGAGCCTG
The DNA here is from genome assembly GCA_022539455.1 of Dendrobium nobile. Classification (NCBI taxonomy): domain Eukaryota; kingdom Viridiplantae; phylum Streptophyta; class Magnoliopsida; order Asparagales; family Orchidaceae; genus Dendrobium; species Dendrobium nobile. The sequence continues at coordinate 63,627,865 of CM039719.1, read as the reverse complement.
CCTGCGAGCCAGCGGACCGACAAAGAAGATCGCCTACGGCGGGATTCGATCCCCCGCCAACACGTCATCTAACACTCAACCAATGCGCCACTAAGGCAAAACTACATTCTTTGGGTTTTTTTAATTTATATTAAAACTTAATATCAATTTAATTAATTTAATTTAATTAATAATTAATAATTAATTTCATTTATATGTTTAATTTAATTAAATAATATTTAAATTTAATAATGAATTAATAATAAATATTTAATTAATTTAATTTAATAATATCTAATTTAAAAAATTTATTTGATATTAAGTTATTAAATTATTTAACTTAATATAATGAAATAATTAATTATAAATATTTATTATATCATTTTATAAAATAATTTAATTTTGGTCGAAAATTCCATCGGAAAATGAATCAAAAAATTCGCAGGAAATGTTCTGTTGGTAATCCGCCAGAAATTAGTGACGAATTTATTTCCATCGGAAATGAGTTGTTTTCACAATGTTTTAAAAGTTGGACCGGACCGACCGGTTCAACCATCACAAGACCAGTCCGATTTAGTCTTAAAACCGTCTTTGCCTTGAACCGGTCAGAACCGCCAACCCCAGTTAGTTTGAACCGACTGGTTCAAATTCCACAATTTTATAATATTTTTTTAAATAAATAAATAAACATATATTTAAAATATTAAATAATTATAATACATCTTTTATTATTAACATTTGCCCCTAAACCATCATGAATCATTTCACATGCCTTCACCACTTAATGTGAGCTCTAAGCCCAAACAAACTCAAAATGCTATATAAATAATAGCAAGAAAATCTTTCCACGTGGTGTGAGACTAAAGAAAAAAGTTGAGATGTGTATGAGCTCATAGAATATATAATGCATATAAAAACTATTTTTAAATAGATTTTTAATTAATTATTTTTGATGTAAATGAAACTTATTTATTAGTTAATAATAAAAAATTATTTATTTATACACTATAAAAAATAATTTATAATTAATATTTATATGTATTTATGAATGATTTTAGATATAAATTTATAAAATAAATTTGGTACACAACATAAACTTGTAAAATATATTTAATCATATAATAAAAGATAAGAATAATTTATATTCAATTTATAAACTTATGTTAGAATTAAATTTATATTAAATATGTATCATAAATTAGTAATAATTTATATTAAATTATATGGTTATATGTAAATTAAATTTAAAATTTGAAAAATATTTAAATTTAAAATTATCATATTTTTATGAGTGTAAATTCTTATAATTATGAGATTTAACCTTTTTTCTTTTATACAAAAAAAACAAAAAATAAAAAATAAAAAAAAAATAAAAAAAAAACAAAAAAAAAAACCTTTTTTCTTTTATGTGAGATTTAATTTAAAATAATTATTTTACTTAATTATGTAAATTTTATATTTCATAGTTTTTTTTAGTTTAATTTTTTGTCTAAATTTTGAATGATAACATTATTATAATGTAAATTTTATTAAATTTTAATAATATTTATTATTTATTAAGTCATTCGATTAGAACCCGATTAGACCGGTCGAACCAGTCAATCCGTGAACCTCTCCTTCATCCGGTTCGTTGTTTGGTCCGATTTTCACAATCTTGTGTTTTCATGTAGTGAGTAATCAAGGTCATTTGCCAGCTTGATAAGGATATGCGACGGATCCTGCAATGTGATCGAAACCTCCCTATTCAGCTTGAGATTGAAGAAAAATTCACGAATGGAATCAAAAGAGGGCCATTTGGAGCGGGAAAAACCTACTAAAGAAAATTGAAAAGGAACAACGAAAGCAAGGATTTCTTGTTCCAAGATCCAAAGGGAAGGGAAGCCACGAAAAGAGGATGTCCTAAGTTCCGGGAATTTAGTGAATGAAGAGGAGCCCGTAAGAACAAAAAAAGAACGCGAAGAAGACGAACCCCTTACAAAACCGGGGTCGCAAAGATTTTGCGCCATTCCGGCACGCGCCGGAAAGGGAAATCGAGCCAAAAATCTAAAATTTTTTTGTGTTGTTCAGTTCTTCTCTTGGAGACGTTCAAATTGACTATAAGTTTGCTGAAATTGGAGTTTGAATGATCCCAAATTTAATTTCGAAAGTTTTCAATTCATATATATGCTTTGGAAAATTTTAGGGATTTATCCCATTCCATTACTATAAGAAGAAATTACAACAGTAACCCAAAGAAAACCAGCTTTGAAAAGTAATAATATATTTATTGAGAGCCGAAGCTTCCCCGTGCTTTCCGTGAAAGTGGCACGCCGAAGTAAAACCAGTAAGCAGACTTAAAATGAAGCAATTAAGAAGATTCTATATAAATATGTTCCAACTTCCATGTACAATTAATATACAGCTGAGCTGAGCCGGCTATTCATCAACGTTCAACTGCTCATCATCTCAAAGCGCTTTGAATTGACATAGGTGAGTGAGATATATAACTCATTTAATTTATTTTTATTAATGTTTAGATTTGCTCATATATAAATTTAAACCTTAATTAATTTTCAAAGAGGATCGAAGTTTATAATTTTGCTCTCCTTTTTCATCTCTAATTTTGTTATCTTCATTTTATTACAATTGGGTTCATGCTTCTTTCTTTATCTTTTTGTTGCCCCCATCACTTTTTTTAATTAAAAAAAAAAATAGATCTCATGATTTCAATATCACCATAAAAATTATTTTTTAATGAAAACCCTAAACTAATAAAAATTATATAATCTTAAAATAAAAAAACTTCAAATAAGAATTATTTATATATAGTATAGACACGCACACATCAATGTTCTAGATCGATAAATCAACAAATCACATTAAAATTAATGATAGCATACATATTACTTGATTCATTTATATCCAAAAAATAATTTTAATATTAAAAAATGATGATTTATATGGGTACTATTTTATTCATTTATATTTATATATCTCATTTATTAAATTTAATATTTTTTTTAAAATTATAAAAATAATATAAGTATAAGTTTTTTCTTTAAAAAATATACGAATAATAATTTATGTGCTTTTAAAATTAAAGTACCATACAAATAAAAATTAAAATTAAATCATTACATGTTATAAAATTGTAAGAAGAACCAGTTAGATATAAATATCAATGTTTTAAAAATTGGGCTGGATCAGTGTTTCAACCAGTTGAATCTTGCTAGATTTTTGTCAGATCTCAGCTACGTTAATCGTTTTTTTTTTCTCTTCTGCTCGCATTATTTTGACTACCGAATTTTTTCCTTTGCAAACAATAAATTGAAAATACCCCTAATAGCCCTTGTTACGCTTATGAGATGATTATTGCTAATCAAGTACTCTACATGTAAAATCCTTTTCTATTTGATAGTAATTTAAATAAACGTTTTTAAGAAAAAAAAAATATTAAGATATATAAGTTATGATTATTCCTAAAAATATCTTATAAAATTTTGAAAAATATTCATATTAATATGAATTCAAAGTATCTTAAATAATTTTATCATCTATATTGTCATTTGCTCATATCATCAATTATTTTTTAACATTATAATTTTCTTATAAGTTTATCATCAACAGGGAATCAAGTAATCAACGGGGAGTAATGGATATCCCAGAGAAATACAAACATCTATGGGAATATTGGGATGTTCATGCCTTCATTTTGCTCAGCATCTTCATCCAAATTGTCCTCCTTTTTCTTGGTCATTTTCGAAAAACTTTTGCTTTGAGATGGATGCAAATTGTCTTATGGGGTAGCTACCTCATTGCCGACTTGCTTGCCAACTTCGTTCTCTTCCACCTATGCAATGCCATGGATGATTTCTCATTCTCCAATGCTATTATCGCATTTTGGGCTCCCTTCCTCATCCTCCACCTCGGTGGCCCCGACACTATCACAGCTTACTCCATAGAAGACAATGAGCTTTGGGCCCGCCATCTTCTCGTCCTCGCCTTTGGGCGCATATTTACCTTTTATGCCCTCTTTTGTTCCCTTCCAAACATACGCTTACTTGCCCCCACCCTTTTGATATTTTTAGTGGCAATCATTAAATATTTAGAGCGCTCTTACTCACTTTACAAAGCTAGTGCTAATGGCTTTCGCAACTCCATTAGCTCCTCTTATAGAAAACTATCACTAGAAGATTTGAACCCTTCGAATCAAGCTTTTTATTTATACTCTACTTGTAGGCCTTTCTTCATCAATCTTAGTCCACACTTGGAGTTGTATACTAAAACAAGAAATTTGATAAATGATATGCCAACAAAGGAGGTTTGGAGGGCGATGAGTATGGTACTTGGTTATGTTTATGATGAGTTTTACACCAAGGCAATTATAAATCACTCTATAGTTGGGTATGGTCTTCGGGTTCTATGCTCCATTTGTATTTTCTTGGCTTTTTGGCTTTTTCATATAGTGCCCAAGGATGATTTTGGCAAGTTTAATGTGACCATCACTTATATTCTTCTTGTGACCACTATGTGCCTCGATATCACGGCTACTATTATGCTTGTGTTCTCGAATTGGATGGTTTCTTCTCTACTCAGTTTTAAGAAATTAAGAAATTGGAGTGTGTTGCTTGCTAATTGCATTGTTAGAATTCAAAATGCGTGGCATAAGAGAAGCCATTGGTTGATAAAGATGCCACAGTTGAGTTTACTCAATAATTGTCTCAATATTTCTGCACCAAATGGAGCTCTTCGTAAAAGTATGATGAATTGGATTGTAGAAAAGCTAGGCTTTGCGCAGGAGGCAAAGTTGTATCCAGGATGGAGAACTATTATAAATGAAAGTTATACATTGCAGACGTTGCTGCCAGCACATGCAAACGAGGAGATTATTAAGATTATTATTTCAGATGTAAAAAATTGTTTAATAGTAATCCGTTATGATCAGGTTGTCCCAGGATATGCTAAAATTTTGAAATTCAACAAATTGGATTGGGCTATCCCAACATTTGTTGAGCTTTTAGATGGGATGTCACTTGATCAACAAGTCTTTATATGGCACATCACCACTGAGCTCTGCTTTTATTGGAATCCAAAGTCTCTACATCCCTTAAGTCCTCATCAGAGAGAGATAAAAGAAGAGGAAAGCATATCAAGAGTAAGAAAGTGCCTAGAAATCATGAAAGCTTGTAAGTACTTGTCAAATTATATGATGTACATGGTGCTAATACGATCAGAGATGATATCTACTACGGTACAAGCAAGCCCAATGTTATTTTATCATGCTTTTGATGAAATGGTTAAGTTCATTCGCAATTACACAATGCAAAATTCAAAAATCGAAGAGGTGTGCAGGAAGATAATGACTACTCCAATAGTGTGGACTGACAATAATAGATCTTTATTTGTAATTGCACGAGAAATTGCTGATTTGATGCTTAAAATCGAGGAAGATGAGAGATGGCAAGTTTTGACTATGACGTGGTCTGAGCTTATAATTCAAGTGGCAAAAAATTCAAGGGCAAACATGCATATGAAGCAGTTGAGTAGTGGAGATAAGCTCCTCACTTTTATTTGGCTTTTAAACAAGCTTGTGGAGACAGATGATATGTTTCATATTATACTTGATATTCGAGGAAATTAGCTTATGATTCAGCTATGTATTTGATCATAGTTCTATCAAAAGTTCTATGACAAATATTTAATTTTTAATAACCAAAGTAATGTATGTATGGTGTTCTTTTTAATTGTCTGTATTTTTTTAAAAAGATAATCTATATTGTGTAGTCATATGCTGTATTATTATATCTTTTGGTTATAAGTTACATATTCACTTATTCATTTAGTGAGGGTGGGAAGATCTAAGTACAGATTGTTTTTTTTTCCTTCATACAATTTTTTTTTTCTTTATTTAGTAGAGAATGATTTTAAATATACACTTATGTGCAGCTCTCCATTTTGATTTAATTATAACAAATATGTGTAGTGTAGTTTAATATTTGCTAATTGTTATCTACAAGTTAATCAAGTTATGACAATTATTAAGATAATAATTTACATGTTAATCAAATCATAACACTCATTAGAACGATCCTAATAACTCATCAAGCATGCCTTGAGTGATTGGAGCTTTGAGAAGGACTAAAATATTCAAACAAGAGGGTTAAAAAATCATTACTTTCGAAATACTTGATTTAGACTTTTGATTTAAGTTCCATGAGATCTTGAATGTCATTTTGAATCAAAATCATATATTAATTTTTATTTTTATGATTTTGATGCTTATCATTGTCATGTTGGTATGCTAAAACATCATAACATTCATATAGAATGAACATATTGGAAGTACTTTTAATGTTTCTTTTAGCTCACTCTTTTTCTTGGTGCTAGTAACCTAAAAGATGGGCATGTCAAGTGCTTACATCTCATTTTCCTATGCTACTAAGCAAACATTGCACAAGCAAGAAAAAAAAAAAGAATAATATATCTTCTCGAGGAAAAATGTGGGAGCTATTATTCCAGTTTAATTCGAGCTTATATTTAATAATTAATTTAAATTAGTATTATGTAATATATTTTAATAATTTTAAATTAATTTTATATTAATTTTATATTAAAAATTAAGAATTCTATTTTTTTTTTTTAATTTAAAACTAAGAAATCGAGCTCAATAATCTTGTTAAGTTGAGCTCGAGCAATTAAGTCAAGCTCGAGCCTATTGATTTTTTAATGAGTTGAGCTGGAGCTTGAGCTCAGTAACAAACTAAACAATCTTAGTTCGATTAGGCAGATTTTCGACTTGATTCCAACTTGTTTACACCCTAGGCTGCGCCATACATGTGAACTTACCTGACATTTTGTCGACATGTCGTATTTGTCCAATTAAAATAAATAAAAAGAATTAATAAAATTAAATATATACGTTTAGAATTTAGCCAAATCTATTAAAGCTAATGATCGCAGGCATATGTTGAACCCAAAAGAATGAATACAGAAGCTAAAATAGAGGCTTACTGTACCGAATACTGTAATCTGCAAGCATTTAGTGAAAGTTAATTAACCTTAGTTTGCTCAATAATTAGATACCATATCTCCAAGCATTGAACAGGCGATTTTCCTCTGTGGTCTAAGTACTCTTAATTTTCAGCACGTGAGGTTGTAAGAAGCAATCGATTTACTTCTAATGGTACAATCGGGACAGATATTCGAGAATAGCATTTCATTCATTCCAACATGAAGCAATAAAAAAATCGGTTCAATTGTTAACTTTTTTAATCGACCCTATATTGTTAGAACTTTTATTTGGTCTGGTCACCTACCGTAGCTATACGTTCGGGCGTCAGTAAAATAGTGCAACGTGTTCTCACTATTTACAGTGCGGCCCGACAACCCGACCCGGAACGGACTCGGGATTGCTATGTTCGCGTATTGCTCGGTATTACTAGGTATTGGTCGATTTTTGCTCGGCAATAATGAGAAATACCATTCTGTGAAGACCAATACCGAGCAATACCGAGTTTTTCTTGGTATTGTTCTTGACAGAGCGGTATTTATCATTATTGCCAAACAATACCTAGCAATACCGAGCAATACGTGAACATAGCAATCCCGGGTTCCGATCCGGGTTGGGTCATCGGGCCGCGCGTTTAAGAGTAAGAGCACGTGGCGAAATATTAATTATTGGCGTCCGAACGTAGAGCTACGTCAGGTCACCTGACCTAATAATTGTTCATATTGTTAAGATAATATTGAACCAAGCAAGCAACATTTGATAGGTTTTTAGCTGATTTGAGTAAAAATTATTAATAGATTTTAAAAATTATATTTTACTTTCTTATATTAATTGATTATTTATTATTTTTATTCTAAAATTGTTCATTATTTTATTCTAATAATTACTTGAATTATAATTATTTTCTATCTTTTATAGCGAATGAGCCGACTCGTGAATCAACTTGAACTCATAGAATGAAATTCGAGCTTGAGATCAAGCTCAATTAATTAATCAAACTTAGGTTCAAGTCAAAGATGACTCGAGCTCGGCTCGACTCATTTTCAGCCCTAGTTCAATGAGATTTTATAACACAATATTAAATCAAATGAGCTTCTTTGATTAGCAATTGCTCTACAAAAATGAATAGTATTTACCTAACGCATTGAAGAAAACCTCGTTCAACCACCTCTCTCAAGGGAATAAAATCTTATAAATTTGGATTTACAAAATTCTAAGTCTTAAAAACTATTTGGTATGATAGGTATTGTTTAGCTATTTATTTAAGGATTTAAAAATTAAATTATTTAATTTTGCTTATGTCAACCTTAATTATACTGTTTAAATAATACTTATTTTTATTAAATATCTTAATTAATCATTAATAGTGAGTTATTAAGTTAACTAATTAATAACTTGTATATTAAACAATTTAAATTAAAAATAAAAATAATAATAATTAAGATATAATATTAAAGAATTACTATTAATTGTTATGGTAAAATTAATTATTTAATAAGCATTTAATACGTACATATATTAGTTAATATATGTATCTAAATAAAATTGTTAAGATATTAATGATTTTTCTTACTAAAGCTTTTATCAAATCATCTTACGTTAAAAATTTTAGAATTGGTTGAGATTAATATTCAAATTACTCATTAATGAATAGTTATTAAATTCATTTAATCAAATTAAATTAAAAATGACAATAATTTATTTTAATTAATATTAAATTTTATCACAAATACAGTTATTTCTATTCAATCCGATTAAATAATAAATAATATTGATTATTTAATTTGTTTAAGTTAATATTTTTTGATTCAATAATCATTTAAATTAATCTAAATTTATATAATTAACATATTTATTTAATTAATACTAATTAATGTTAATAATTTTTAAAATTCTTAAAATTTATCAAAATAAAATACTATATTGTTTTAATTCATACAGGACGATCGCGTTCTTCTCTCCTCAACGACGATGATGTGAGAAGTCGCGACAGGAGCTCGCAGGAGAAGGCGTCTATAGGGTTTAAAGTTGCCATTTTGCTGTTTTGTTGGATTTAGGCTAAATTCTGGTTGAATAGCGCATAGATCCATATCCAAATGGGCCCTGAAAGAAAAGACAAGGAGAAGCTTGAGATGAATCAATGGGGGAAGACAATCCTAGGCCAAAGCCTGGACTCCGCAGGTGGCGCTTCATTTCTGAGATTAATTTTGCCCTCCCCAATCCATTTGTCCCTAATCTTCGCTGGATTGATTGGTCTGAGCTCGAGTAGCACGGGTTTCAGTGTGGCTTCTTTGACAAATTAATTACGGCTTTGTGGGGAAAAGTTGCAATTTTCAGCTTCTTCGCAGGTAAAAGTTTCAGTGTATTTTGCTCTGTTTGGCTTCCAGCATGTTGAAAGAGATGAAATGGAGAGGAAATATAAATACTAATGAAAGAAGTAATTGAATTGAAATTAGTCTCACTGTATTTGTTTGAAGAGAAATAGATATAAAAAAAAAAATATATATTAGAAAACCACGAAGCATATATTAAAGCAATCAAATTATGAAAATAGGCAAACAAATAATAGTCTACAGCAATCAAAATAAAATGACATTTTAAGCTACAATAATCATAGAGATTTCAATTATTCAAAAACAATTATGAGAATGTTCAAATTTGAAAAACATTCTCAAAATAATTTCGATGCTGTAAGTTTATTTAAATAATTTGAATGCAAGAAATAAACCCATAGTAATATGATTACAATGATAGGAGCTTCTTACACCTCTAATCGAGGTGATATGGTAAGAAATTTCAACCTATGAAGCATATATAAAAACAAGCTAATGTAATTTCATCTGGTCAATGTTGATGAAGTTCTGCATCCCTTATTAAGAATGAACGGCGAATGATGATTCACAAAATTTCTTTCAAAATAATTATTAAAAGATTAATGTTATGATGATGATAAGTATTTTATTGATCAGCTATCAATATAGCATGTATCACGTCATTTGTCTGTCTCCTTTCTACTTTTCATGTCATTGATTAAACTTTGGTTCATCAAATTAGTGAATCAAATGATGTGAAAGTGTTCGAGTAAGAACATTTTTTCTGCTGTCATATTCGCATGAGATTGCTTTAGTTATCCCAAGCATTGTATTGAGATTTGCTTTATCCTTTTCTTCCTACAGAACACAAAAAAGCTATATCTCTTGCTTTGCATCCAAGTATGTTTTGGTTCTCTGCCTGCATGCTATTAACTTTTGCTTTTATGCTCAGGCTTTGGTGGTACATATGAAAGAAGTTAATAACACTTTCATTCCATTTGATCGACAACCACTGCAGTTTTTGTTGTCTATTTATCAGAGTGCTCTTAATAGTCCCTACAACTCACGTATAGTCAACTTATTTGGTTAGTGTCTAAGTTTGCCTTCCAATTTAAGCTATTATATTGTTTTGAGTGTTCACTTTATCAAGAGGCCAAGTTTGTAAATTATGATGAAAAAATTTGGGTTAAGATATCCTTATCAAAATTTGGTTATGATGGGTTTTTAAACTACTGTATTTGCTTTGAGTTGGGTGTTATATATGAATAATCAATCAACTATTTAATTAGACTCATCTTAAAACAAATCTTTTCTCCATTCCAATCAAATTTAATTTGGATATCTTGACCTAAGTTTTTTTTTCTTGGAAAATATATAGTGGCTTGATTAGGCAATTTACTAGCCTAATCACCCATATTTGATTACTTATTGTACAATCTAATTATAAGGTATCTATTTTTATTTAATACTTATTTTGAAAAATATTTTCCCTTAATAAAAATATTTTCCCTAAATAAAAATTAAGATAAATTATGATACTTCATGAAATATCTATGGTTAAAAAACTATCCCTACTAAATATAATAATTTATGATTTAAAGTATTATCATTCATTATCCATTATTTTTGAACATTCAAGAGAGCAATGGACTTCCCAGAGAAATACAAGCAATTATGGAAAGAATGGGATGTTCGCGTCCTAATTCTACTCAGCCTATCCATCCAAATCATCCTCATATTTCTCAGTCACTTGAGAAAAACATCTGCTTTGAGATGGATACGAATGATTGTGTGGTGCAACTACCTCCTCGCTGATTGGGTTGCTGACTTCTGCCTCGGCCAACTAAGCAACTCCATGGATGATTCTTCCTCTTCCTCCAATGTTATCATCGCATTTTGGGCTCCCTTTCTTATTCTCCATCTTGGTGGCCCCGACACTATCACTGCCTATTCGATGGAAGATAATGAGCTTTGGGCTCGCCATTTTCTCGGTCTTGGCTACGAGGTCATTGTTGCCTTCTATGTCTTCATCCGCTCACTTCCAAACACTCGACTACTCACCCCCACTCTCTTGATATTCATAGTCGCTGTCATTAAGTACATAGAACGCTCTTACTCACTTTACAAAGCTAGCACTGAAGGCTTTCTCAAGTCCATTAGCTCCTTTGAGAGAGAAGTGCCAACAAATGATTTGAATCATGCTTTTTGGTTATACTCTGTTTGCAAGCCTTTCTTCATCAATGCCGTTCCAAGTTCTGAGGTTTATGTTAAATTTAAAGATCATGTCTTCAAGGTGTCAGCAGAGGAGGTTTTAAAGACAACAAATATGGAACTTAGTTATGCATATGATGAGCTTTACACCAAGGCAGTTGTGAATCACTCTAAACATGGGTACATTCTCTGATTATTCTGCTCCATCTGTATTTTATTGTCTTTTGTATTCTTTTTCATTGATTCCAAAGATGGTTTTGACAAACGTGATGTGGTCATTACCTATTTTTTGCTTGCGGCATCGCTATGCCTCGATGCCTTAGCTACTATCATGCTCGTGTTCTCAAATTGGATGGTGGTTTCCCTCCTTAATGTTAAGTGGTTCAGCAAGTGGAGCATATTTCTAGCTAATCACATTGTCAAAATTAAAAAGGCATGGCATAAGAAAATGTATCGTTCATTAGAGATGCCACAGTTGAATCTTCTCCATAGTTGCCTAAAAAATTCTACACAAAATGAAGCTCCTAGGCAAAGGATGATGAACTGGATTGGCTTAGTGCAAAAGATAAAGTTGCGCTTAAGTTGGAGAAAGGATTTTGAAACTTACACCTTATGGGCATTGCAGCCAGCACAAACAAACCAAGGACTCATGAATATCATTGCTTCCTATGCAGAAAGATGTTTGCCTTTATTACTTGAGGATTTCAACAAACCAGTGGACTTCTCTTTTCTTCAACAAAAAATACCTTGGGCTTTCCCGACATGTTTTGAGCTTTTAGAGGGTTTGTCACTTGATCAACAAATTCTGATATGGCACATGACCACTGAGTTCTGTATTCACTGGCCGAAGTCTCTACATCCAATATATCATCATCAAATAGAGATTGAAGTGGATGAAAGTAGATCAGGAGGAATAATGAGAAATAGTCCTGAGATGGAAACTTGTAAGTACTTGTCTAACTATATGATGCATATGGTGTTGATGCGACCTAACATGATGTTTACCATGAGAGGAAGGAGCCCGATGGTATTTTGGGATGCTTTTGATGATATGGTTCATTTTATTTATAAAAATGTTGATGTTCAGCACTTGTTATTGCCAAATGCAAAAGTAAAGGTGTGTAGAGAGATAATGACTACTCCAATAGAGTGGTCCAATGAAAAATCTTTATTTGTAATAGCACGTGCGCTTGCTCATTTGATGCTTACTATTGGGGATGAAGAGAGATGGCATGTTTTGACTATGATATGGGTGGAGCTTCTAATGAAGGGGGCGAATAGTTCAAGGGCTGATGTGCATGTGAAGCAGTTGAGTAGGGGAGGCGAGCTCCTAACTTCTATTTGGCTTTTCAATAAGCATGCTGGAATTGATGATGTGTTTTTTTACTCAAGAATATATGATGGGCGATAAGCTTGAGATAGCGAGGCATCTTTTATTAAAGGTTGAACACCACTTGCAAAGAACATAATCAAATATCACTTATATAAGTCATCTTAAATTGTGAATATTGTAATAATTCAATAAATTGTCAATATTGTAATAATTCAATCTTTTTAAAGGTCTCTTATTGCAACTTGTAAGTCCATATTCTAAATGTATTATCAATTATCTTGTTGTATAATGATCGAATTCAAGCAGTATTTTGAGTTGATTCAAAGAAAAGTTATTAATTAAAATATTTTTTACTCATCATATATGTAAAAAATATTCAAAATTAATATATATATATATATATATATATATATATATATATATATATATATATATCAAATTTTAGTTAGATTGTTCTGATATTGTAAGATTTTCTTCATCTTTGATCAAATTTTATAACTTATTTATTCAGTTTGCCAAACGTACCTTTGTTCTAATTAATACACTAAATGATTGTCCATCTTTACAAAGAAGCAATATAAGTAGTGCTAAAAATATAGTCTTTCACTTATTGTTAGAGCATCTATGGGTAGTACCTTTGAGCTTGACCTTAAAATAGAGTTAAATAATCAAGTAAATAACCTGAAAGCTTCTACCTTCCCTTCTTTTTATTGAAGTTAACTACGTTGAAATTGGAAAGAAAAATATTTTATTCATTCAAATAGAGAAGATAAATGCGCATAAATGAATTGGAATTATTTATTTCATCATCATATTTATCTTAAATTTTGGGTTAGGTGCACGTGACAGTACTTCTTATCGTTCTGCATATAATAATTGGTGGGATGTGATAGCAATACATATTTGTTCTCATACTTGGCACTGAAGCTGAAATAAAACCCTTTCAGCTTTATAGGTTTAGAAATTAGAGGCATATATATGATGCTTTAGTTCAGTTGTCTTTCTCATGGGTGGCTTTCTTGGTGGATTAAGCTGCTTTTGTTGCTTCGATTTCTTTTTGCTTGTTTCTTGTAATAGATTGAATCAATGACTTATAGGTTTTGTTTTAAATGTTGTATTTTTAGAGGGCAGTTGATTCCTTAAGAACTTATAATACTTTTTATATTAACGCGTAGGCCAGTATGTATGTTTTGTCCCACAAAAAAAAAAATGATGCCATAGGGGGGCGTATTCTTTACCTTCTACTCATATCTTTTGACATTTTTGGTGGGGGCAGCAAATGCCACCATTTCAGCTTTGAATATAGTAATTACATACTTTATATCCAACTCTTCTAAATAAATTGAAGAGCACAACAGCTTTGTTCCATTTTTATTTTGATCTCTTTGATTTGATTTGATTTTTTGTATAGTAGGTATTTTTTTTAATAATCTTCTGTGTTTATATTTTTGTAGGAAGTTTTGTTGTTTATAATTGTTGTTAGTTCTGTGTGGAATTTGATTGGTTTGATCAATTGGGCGTTACCCCGTGTTGTGTGTTTGAGCGTCGCAATGTTATGTGTCCAAGTGTTGCAATGTTATATGTCTGAATGTTGCAATGTTATGAGTCCGAGCGCCACAATCTTGGACAATTATCTACTAAATCAAATAGAGAACAGAGCACCACATCGCTCTATATTCAATGTGTAATGCAGTCAGACAGACTGGAGATAGACTATTTAGCACTGCAATGCTCCCAATTGACGCCACAACACTGAGAGGCAGATTGGACAGTTTTTCTTTCTCCTTTTTCTTTAGGGTGGCGTCCCTTAGTGTAACATACTTACTTTTCTTTTTTATTTCTTGTGTGAGAGCGGTATAAGAGAGAAGGGAAACAAGGAGAGTGTGAGAGAGAATAGAGATTAGCATTTATTTCTCTCAATTTTCATAGTGAATTTCTAGATGTGGTGTGGCTCCGAATTTTTTCACATTAAATCCTGATGCCCTTTTATTTCCTCTGTTTTTCACAAACCCAACAATTGTAACGAGTTACATGTCTTTTTTTTTAATAGACTGCGATAGCATAGAAAATTAGACCTATAAACAGCAGGTTTTGTTCATCACTTGCTTGCCACTGAAAAAAAGAATTAAATTATGTTGCATCTAATGCCTTATTGGACTTATTCTTCACGTTCTTCTCCTCACATCCACGGACATGCTTGGTGGGGGCAGCAAATTCTGCCATTTCACCTTTGAAAATAGTTAATTACACACTTTCCATTTAACTATCACAAGGAAGAAATATAAGCTTCTTTAATTAAAATGTGTAGAAACAATTCATTGATAAATATAGAGTAATTTTTAACTATACAGAATTAAAATCATTTCTGGTTTTTTTTTTTTTTTCATCACAGGATTTATGAATTCTAAGTATGAATGTCTACAAATTTTGTTGTACTAAGAAGACATTATTCTAAAAATATAGACATTTTATTTAAAAAAGCTGCTCGAAAAACTTACCTATTAATTCCAACAATATATATTAATAATATTTGATCAGGTACGACTAATATAAATAGTAGGACTTTCTTTAACTTTATATAAAGCAAAATGAGAAATAAAAATAAATAGTCTATTCCATCAAACTATATTTTTTCAAACCTTCTTAGCCTTGTCTAATTCTAAAACCTTACATATTCCAACAATATATATTAATAAGGTGATACCAAAAAATTTTCCCCTCTATAAAAAGGGGCTCTTTGCTGCCTTCAGTAATAGGTAAACAAAGCTCACCAATTGTTTTCAAAGAAGAATAAACTCCTTTCCCTTACCTCTCTCACTCTCTAGTAATATCCAACTCAAAACTAAGATGTTTAATGGTGTTCATACTTGATACGTCATCACAAAATTAGCTTGATCGGGCACGAATCTCAAGGCAAAAACTAGTTGGAAACTTCAAAAATTAAATTCGAGAGCAAATGAACTCCGATTTCAGCGAGCTTACAGTCAAACTGAGCGTCTCGGAAATACCAATCCAACGACACCAAGATCAACCCAATCCGAGCTTAAATGAGTCCGAATCAAGGGCTCAAAGCGCTGTTGGAAGGTTCAAACTGCAATTTGAGTTACCAAGCGGACTCCGATTTTGACGAGCTTATACTCGAATCGAAGGGCTCGACGAGACGAATCCAACGAGCCCAAGATTACAGAATTCTGACATCACTAAGGCCTTCAAATGTCCAATGAACGGTGCATGATCGTAGGATTCAATATCGGCCGTCCATTAGACCACTCCCTATTCGCCCCTAATCTCATGCCTTTTTACGGGCCATGCCACTCCAGAAAATCTATAAATAGAGCCCTCATTTCTCATAAGAGGGGGATCTAAGCAAGAGAGAGAAGAAGAGAAGAGAAGGAAGGAGTTCCTCCTCGACAGCCGCCGGACCACCGCCGGACCACCGCAGGAATCTCGTCGGACCACCGCAGGAATCTCGTCGGACCACCACAAAACCTCGCCGGACCACCGCCTTAAGACCCGACGTTCATCCCCGACGTCCTGCCAAAGACCCGACGTCTTGTTCAAGGCCCGACACTCAGTCCCTACATCCTGCCAAAGACCCGACGTCTTGTTCAAGGCCTGACACTCAGTCCCTACTTCCTGCCAAAGACCCGACGTCTTGTTCAAGGCCCGACGTTAAGTCCCGACGTCCTGCTGAAGACCCGACGTCCTGTTTAAGACCTGACGTCCTTCTTAAGACCCGACGTCCTACTCAAGGCTAGACCATCAACATCCGATCTTCCAAGTGACACTGGGACTAACACCTGACTCCTTATCTCCTACCGCCTACGGTCCTTCAGGCCTTCATCGCCTACTACGGTCCGTCCGACCTCCATCACCAAACAACGGTCTTTCAGACCCCAGTCTCCTACTGCCTACGGTCCTTCAGGCCTTCATCGCCTACTACGGTCCGTTCGACCTCCATCACCAGACAACGGTCTTTCAGACCCCAGTCTCCTACTGCCTACGGTCCTTCAGGCCTTCGTCGCCTACTATGGTCCTTCCGACCTCCATCAACAGACAACGGTCTTTCTGACCCCGGTCTCCTGCCGACCACGGTCTCCTGCCGACCACGGTCTCCTGCCGACCACGGTCTCCTGCCGACTACGGTCCTTCAGGCCAAACAAACCTATATATGTAACTCCTACCATGTAATGCAATCTATATGATGTACATTTGCTACATCAATCCAAGGCCTTCTCCTAAGGAAGGGCCTCATTTGTAATCGACTACAAATACTAGTGGATTCATTCAAACTGGGCCAGGCCCCGTGGTTTTTCCCCCTTTTCAGGGGTTTTCCACGTAAAAACTCTGGTGTCTCTTATGAATGCTACACCCTCTCACTTATCTGCTTGTGTGCTGGATCTTCGTACAATGCTAAGACGTTAAACTAAATATTTCTCTACCGCCGCGAATATTCCAGTACGCAACAGTTTGGCGCCGTCTGTGGGAACCTAGTTCCCGACTTGGGGGCACAATTTTGCTCCAATCTCAAAAGGACGTTCATGGCAACTTTTTGTCATCAGTCATTGCTTCATCAATTTCATGGAAATTAGATCTGGACTGGGGGGAAACTTTGACTCCAAATATGATCAAGAAGATCCCTCTAATGCTTTCAATATCAATATAATACTTCAAGGAACTCCTGACAAATGCAAGGATGCTTCCGAAAGCCATATACAGTCCTTTGCTGGACTTCTACTCCTTGGGCAAGGTCATGATCTCGACCTCAAAAAGGTAGTAACAGTCTAAAGATATACCCTTCATTATCTTTGATTCGGGATACACGCGGCATTCGCCCCCTCCCAATCAAGACAAAATCGATCCCAGGGGGATCCGATTTGACCTCTTCCACACAGGTTAACGTCGTCGAGCAAAGGCTCCGACATACAACCTCGGAAAGGTCCTACATCCTTGGTGGATTCTCCCGACCTCTTCCACACAAGTTAACGTCGTCGAGCAAAGGCTCCGACATACAACCTCGGAAAGGTCCTACATCCTTGGTGGATTCTCTGACCTCTTCCACACAGGTTAACGTCGTCGAGCAAAGGCTCCGACATACAACCTCGGAAAGGTCCTACATCCTTGGTGGATTCTTCCGACCTCTTTTACACAGGTTAACGTCGTCGAGCAAAGGCTCCGACATACAACCTCGGAAAGGTCCTACATCCTTGGTGGATTCTCTGACCTCTTCCACACAGGTTAACGTCGTCGAGCAAAGGCTCCGGCATACAACCTCGGAAAGGTCTATACATCCTTGGTGGATTCTCCGACCTCTTCCACACAGGTTAACGTCGTCGAGCAAGGCTCCGGCATACAACCTCGGAAAGGTCTCTATATCCTTGGTGGATTCTCCGACCTCTTCCACACAGGTTAACGTCGTCGAGCAAGGCTCCGGCATACAACCTCGGAAAGGTCTCTACATCCTTGGTGGATTCTCCGACCTCTTCCACACATGTTAACGTCGTCGAGCAAGGCTCCGGCATACAACCTCGGAAAGGTCTCACATCCTTGGTGGATTCTCCCGACCTCTTCCACACAGGTTAACGTCGTCGAGCAAGGCTCCGGCATACAACCTCGGAAAGGTCTCACATCCTTGCTGGATTCTCTTGACCTCTTCCATACAGGTTAACGTCATCGGGCAAAGGCTCTGACATACAACCTCGGATAGGTCTTACTTTATTGGTAGATCCAATATCGATTAACATCATCGAGCAAAGACTCTGACAAACAACCTCGGATAGATTATACATCCTTGGTTAACGTCACCATAATTCCTTCAATGGACTTCTGCACAAAGTTAAATTTCTACATGTTGTTGAATTTCCTCCTATCGCTGAATTTTTGCCTTGCAGGACTTTCGATGCAACACTCCTACCCGACGTCAGACTTTTGCTCCTCAACGGACTTCTCCCTATCATCGAACTTCTACACGACGTCGGACTTGTCCCTGTCGTCAATCTTCTGCTCATCAGCGGACTTCTACTCGTCGTCGGACTTCTGCCCGTCGACGAACTTTCATCGGTCTTCTGCCCGAGGCCGTACTTCTACGCGACGTCGAACTTCTTCTTGTCGTCGAACTTCTGCTTGTCAGCGGACTTCTACTCGTCGTCGGACTTCTGCCCGTCGACGAACTTTCATCGGTCTTCTGCCCGAGGCCGTACTTCTACGCGACGTCGGACTTCTCCTTGTCGTCGAACTTCTGCTCGTCAGCGGACTTCTACTCGTCGTCGGACTTCTGCCCGTCGACGAACTTTCATCGGTGTTCTGCCCCAGGCCGTACTTCTACACGACGTCGGACTTCTCCCTGTTGTCGGACTTCTGCTCGTCAGCGGACTTCTACTTGTCGTCGGACTTCTGCCCGTCGACAAACCTTTGTCGGTATTCTACCCGAAGCTGCACCTCTACCCGACTTCGTACTTCTACCGGGTGTCAGACTTCTACCAGTTAATAGACTTTCGTCGGTCTTCTGCCCGATCCTGTATGACTACCCGACGTTGAATTCCTACCTGTCATCTTACCTCTCCCCGACGCTAGAAGTATGCCCGTCATTTCAACCTCCCTCCTTACAACGGTCTCTCCGACCTCCATCTCCAACCAACTGATTAACATCAGACCTCCATAGGATCTCTCGAAGGAGGGGAAATCTCCGGACTTCCTTGCCAAGAGAGGGGCCTCGAAAAATCGAGGGAAGGCCTCAATAGAAAGGACAGAGGGAGAAGAGAAGAAGGGGAAATCTCCGGACTTCCTTGCCAAGAGAGGGGCCTCAGAAAACTGAGGGAAGGCCTCAATAGAAAGGACAGAGGGAGATGAGAAGAAAAGAGAAGAAGAAGAAGATGTGCAAGTTTTCTAAAGGCCTAAGGGGGCTATTTATAGGTTTTGGAGAGAAAGGAGGGGAGTCATTGCCATTTCAGAATTTTCCTATTTTTCCAAAAAATTTCTGAATTTTTTGGAATTTTTTGGGATTTTTTCGGAATTTTTTGGACCTAAAAAGGTCAAAAAAATGCATTTTTTCGGCAAGTGGGACCCACTTAAGTCGGTGCAGCCAATCGACCACGCGAAACGACGCGACAGCGCAGCAATCCGCGGGCGTGGCATGCAGATCGCGGCTGGCCGCGCGAGGCCAGCAGCCGGCCACCGCCGGCGGCAGCAGCAGCCGCGGCATTGCCGCGCGGTCCGGCTCACGCGCGGAAGCCAGGCGCGGGTGCGGTCCGGCCTGCGGGTGCGGTTCAGCCCCAGGCGCGGGGGCTCGAGAGCAGCCTGGGTGCGGCCCAGGCGTGGCCGCGGGTGCGGCCTAGGCACGGCAGCAGGCGCGCGCTGCCACAATGCGCGGGCGCGGCAACATTTCCACGCCGTCGGCGGGGCAGTGGCGGCCGGCCGGCCGGTCCGGCCGGTTTGCCGCCCAGACCATTCCGAGGCTCAATTCCGTCTAGAAAAGTCCAAATTCAAAGTTTTTGGGGTCCCCGGACACGTTTTTCGACGTTCCGGACTCGATTTCGATACTTTCAGAGCATTTCGAGGCTCCTACACGCAAGATTGATCCTGAGTCACTCGGAAAAAATTCTCTAAAATTTGTGACGCATATTTTCGGACTTCTGAAGCTACGACGTCCGAAAATAGGGGGGCAACTGATACGTCATCACAAAATTAGCTTGATCGGGCACGAATCTCGAGGCAAAAACTAGTTGGAAACTTCAAAAATTAAATTCGAGAGCAAATGAACTCCGATTTCAGCGAGCTTACAGTCAAACTGAGCGTCTCGGAAATACCAATCCAACGACACCAAGATCAACCCAATCCGAGCTTAAATGAGTCCGAATCAAGGGCTCAAAGCGCTGTTGGAAGGTTCAAACTGCAATTTGAGTTACCAAGCGGACTCCGATTTTGACGAGCTTATACTCGAATCGAAGGGCTCGACGAGACAAATCCAACGAGCCCAAGATTACAGAATTCTGACATCACTAAGGCCTTCAAATGTCCAATGAACGGTGCATGATCGTAGGATTCAATATCGGCCGTCCATTAGACCACTCCCTATTCGCCCCTAATCTCATGCCTTTTTACGGGCCATGCCACTCCAGAAAATCTATAAATAGAGCCCTCATTTCTCATAAGAGGGGGATCTAAGCAAGAGAGAGAAGAAGAGAAGAGAAGGAAGGAGTTCCTCCTCGACAGCCGCCGGACCACCGCCGGACCACTGCAGAACCTCGCCGGACCACCGCCGGACCACCGCAGGAATCTCGTCGGACCACCGCAGGAATCTCGTCGGACCACCACAAAACCTCGCCGGACCACCGCCTTAAGACCCGACGTTCATCCCCGACGTCCTGCCAAAGACCCGACGTCTTGTTCAAGGCCCGACACTCAGTCCCTACATCCTGCCAAAGACCCGACGTCTTGTTCAAGGCCTGACACTCAGTCCCTACTTCCTGCCAAAGACCCGACGTCTTGTTCAAGGCCCGACGTTAAGTCCCGATGTCCTGCTGAAGACCCGACGTCCTGTTTAAGACCTGACGTCCTGCTTAAGACCCGACGTCCTACTCAAGGCTAGACCATCAACATCCGATCTTCCAAGTGACACTGGGACTAAAACCTGACTCCTTATCTCCTACCGCCTACGGTCCTTCAGGCCTTCATCGCCTACTACGGTCCGTCCGACCTCCATCACCAGACAACGGTCTTTCAGACCCCAGTCTCCTACTGCCTACGGTCCTTCAGGCCTTCATCGCCTACTACGGTCCGTCCGACCTCCATCACCAGACAACGGTCTTTCAGACCCCAGTCTCCTACTGCCTACGGTCCTTCAGGCCTTCGTCGCCTACTATGGTCCTTCCGACCTCCATCAACAGACAACGGTCTTTCTGACCCCGGTCTCCTGCCGACCGCGGTCTCCTGCCGACCGCGGTCTCCTGCCGACCACGGTCTCCTGCCGACTACGGTCCTTCAGGCCAAACAAACCTGTATATGTAACTCCTACCATGTAATGCAATCTATATGATGTACATTTGCTACATCAATCCAAGGCCTTCTCCTAAGGAAGGGCCTCATTTGTAATCGACTACAAATACTAGTGGATTCATTCAAACTGGGCCAGGCCCCGTGGTTTTTCCCCCTTTTCAGGGGTTTTCCACGTAAAAACTCTGGTGTCTCTTATGAATGCTACACCCTCTCACTTATCTGCTTGTGTGCTGGATCTTCGTACAATGCTAAGACGTTAAACTAAATATTTCTCTACCGCCGCGAATATTCCAGGACGCAACAATACTTATGCTATGTTTAATTCTCATATTTGTGATTTATCTATTTCTTCATGATATTTTATGTTGCACCTTCGGCTAATTTTCTTTTCTGATTTTCATTGAGTGCTATTCTATAATGCATATGATCATTTTGATGTTATAAGCTGCTCTTTTGATCTCTTTAATTTTTTGGTGTGCAGTAGATTTTTTTTTTCTTATACATTTACATGCCTTTTTTTTGTTTACAGTTGTAATAAATTTCTCTACTAAGTGAATGCCATGAGTGGCTCTCAATTTGAAGTTCATAATGATCTTCCAACTGTGGGAGTAAATGCCTTTGGCGGAATGATGAAAGAGGAGTTATGCATGGCCAGTAAGTTTTCTTGCTATTATTTCTAAGCTCTCTTTGTTGATGGTTATGTGCAGACATTCATTTCCTTGTTTAAGCAGACATTGGAGATGAAGCCTACGAAAAAATTGATACGTACTTCGAGAATAAAAAATTATTTCGACAGACACTGCCGAGCAAAGCCCCACCTAAGAGATGGTTATGGAAGCTTTCCTGCTGCTGTTTCTAAGCCCTCTCTCTACCTCTCGAAGGAACCATCACAAAGTTAATATAATTGTCCATCCTATGCTCTTTTTCGATCCACCCTATCAACAACCATCAATTTCTTTATAGATCTACACTAACATAACCTCCTTGTTATTAATATGTTTTTAACAGGTGGTTATAAGTTTCTAACTAAACTATTTCCCGGACTTAGCTTTAGATAGTATAAACAAAATAAAGCCCAGGCTTTTGAAGTTGCAAATAAAACAGAGCTCTTATTAGCTCAATGTCATGCTTCCTCAGTGACGACGGTGCTGATTTACTTTGTTTCTTTTATTTAGCATGTGTGCTATGTTTGAAACCTTTAGTTTTGGTTGTAGCTTAGTAGTAACCGTATAGCCTGCTCTATTTCGTCCTTCACATCCGTGTATATATATATTTTTCCCGTTGGGAATGAGAGGATGTTTTTTTGGAAAGAATTCTCTTATTATGTTTCTTTGTTATTTTCTATATCCTGAATTCATTTTCCGGTGATGGCTTTGGTTCTCAAAGAGAGACATCACGCCCAGGCAATTCACTAGACTACTCTCTTTTCTTGGTAGCGGTATCATTTCGTATTAGAGCTAGCAAGATGCCAACTCGTTGAAATCAGCAACGAACTATACAAGAACTGGTGATTGCTAATCTACAAAGGGAAATCCAATAGCTACAACAATGCTGAGCTTGGTTTGAAGAAAGGGAAGTAGTTGCAAGGCAAGAAGGAGAAGAAGATATCAACCCCTTCCATCAAGATCTTTCAACCGACGAGGAAGAAGACCACCGTAGGCGGGGTGGTTCGAATGATTGTGGAGTCAAGAATGAGCTACCCGACTTCGATGGGCGAATGGTCCCTACTGAAATTTTGAATTGGATACAAATGATAGAACGAATTCTTGATTTTAAGGACATTTTGCCTGATCGAATCGTCAAATTGGTAGCAATTAAACTCAAGAAGAGTGCTTCCTTATGGTGGGAGAATTTCAAACGAAATCAAAACCGAGAAGGTCGGAGCAAGATCACCATGTGGGCCAAGATGAATAAAGAATTGCAGCGCAAATACTTTCCCGAACAATATCGTCAAGAGTTGTTCCTAAAATTCCATCGACTGCAATAGAATCAACTTACTGTGGAACAATACATTGCTGAGTTTGAACAGTTAGGGTTTCAATGCGATCTGGTAGAACCTGAGGCGAATATCATTGCACGTTTCCAAGTAGGATTATGTGTCTCTATAGCAGACGTGGTTCAACTTCAACCTTATTGAACCTTGCAAGATGTAATCAACTTAGCTTTGAAAGTGGAAAAAACAGCAAATCCAAGGAAATATATTCTAGAATAGAAACCCATCTATGAAGGTGAAAGAAGTAAATGAGGAATCAAGAAATCTGTTGGTAGAAGCAGTTCCCAGACTAAAGAAGAATTTCATGTTAATAATAGTGGGCAAAATTGGGCCCCTGCTACTGGACATTCGGCAAGCAAATATTTTAAGTGCCATAGATTTGGCCACATAGACTCAGGGTGTCCCAATAGCCGTGTGATCTCCCTTATGGAGTATTATGACTTAGAATCTTCTGAACGAGAGCAGTGCCATCCTCAAGAAACTACCATCATTTTCACAGACAATGAGAATTTGTTGGTTCTTTGACGGCTACTAAATTCACACAAAAAAGATTTTAGTTAGCGCCATAATATTTTCCAAACTCTTTGCACTGTTGGCGGAATAGTATGCCAAATGATCATTGATAGCGGGAGTTGTGAGAATGCGGTGTCCACCACGATGGTTGAAGAGCTCAAGCTATCAACGGAAGATCACCCCAAACCATACACACTCTCCTAGATTCATAAAGAAAATGAGGTTCAAGTCTCCAAGTGGTGTCTTGTCAATTTCTCCATTGGAACTTTTGAGGGTGATGAGCAATCCAACAACCGTACAAGAAATTTTAAATGATTACAGTGTCATCTTAACAGATTTCATTCCTTCTGGATTGCCACTCGAGCGAGGAATTCAAAAAACCATAGATTTTATACTAGGAGCTGTAATCCCAAACAGTTTCATCAACAGGCTGAGACCGGACGAGCAAGCTGAGCTCAAATGACAAATTGAGGAACTTCTATCCAACGGCTTTGTGCGACTGAGTCTCAGCCCTTACAATGTGCCAACTTTGTTAGTTCCAAAAAAGGATGGAACCTATAGGATGTGCATTGACAGCCGGGTTGTTAATAAAGTTACAATGAAGTATCAATTTTCTATTCCACGCATCGATCATTTTTTTGATCAATTACATGATGCGACGATATTTTTAAAAATTGACTTGCACAAAGGATATCATCAAATACGAATGTTGCGGATGGTGGGTGAGTTTTGCTTTAAGAATTTGATGATTGATTTTAATTTTAAATATTTAAGGTTTTGACATTTTTTGAGTTTTGGCCTTTCATGAACATTTGGGTGATATTTTGAATATTTGGAGTTAACCCTTCCAGTTGAGATCTATATTTGACACGGACATCATTGGGGTTGTTATGGGGAATTTCATTTTGTTGATTGAACCTTGTTGACTCTGCCATCTCGTCGACAAGGATTGTGTCTTTTGCAAGCTTTATGTCTTTATTGGTGAATTTTCATTGTTCATAAGCCTCGAATGACTAATATGAACGTATAAAATCAAATATCCCGGTCAATGCCACGACTATATATTTGTTCATTGGTTCAAGTCGTGTTGATTGTCATCGTAATTAAGGAGAAGGATTGGACTTAAACTTAAGTTCATATTTAGACCCGTGTAGTATCCTCAGGTGTCACATGTATAAATACAACATGCTTGTGTAGACCCATGCAAGTGTTTAGGGGACATTTTTAAAATTATTTGTTGAACCTTATCGACTCTGTATAAGTGCTACCAGATGATCGAGTTCATTGCCAGCTTTAGTTTTTATTAATGAATCTTTCTTATTTAGGGTCTTAAGGGTCTAATATGATAGTATTAAAGTAAATATCACGGTCAATGTAGTGATTGTATATTTGTTTGATAGTTCGAACCGTGTCGACTTCTACTGAACCACATAGAAGGACTGGGTTCGAACTCGACTTCATTTACTTACCCGCACAGCATCCTCTAACGTCACTTATGTGCCCATACTACGCTCATCGGGGCCCATACAGGTGTATGATTGCATATGTAATTCTTTGTGTATGTGTGTATACATATTATAATGCATGTGTGAGTGCAGTTTTAGAATATTTGATAGGTCTTCTATGTAGCTTGTAGAAGCTTGTGTTTGTCGTAGACCTTTTGTATTTGCCCATAGTTTGCATGTTAATTTGCGCGCATTGTCTCGAGATTCATGCCTATCTTCTTGTGTGACTTAAATTGCTCAAATTGACTGTCACTCATGAGTATTAAAGTCATTCCGAACACAACGACGAAGTCCATTTTTGCTATTAGATGTCGTTTAGGTGATGTCGCGCTCTAATTTTCTAGATTTGCATGTTGTAACTCGGGATTCATGTCGTCTTTTTAGATGATCCCAATTTAATAGGTCGATAGTGATTTTTGGGTGTTGACGATGCTCTGAACGTAACAATGAAATCAATTTCGCGATCGGACGTCATTTGGGCGATGTTACACATCAATTTCAGGTGTCGGTCATTTCCTTGGACCGATCTCATCCGATTTGACTGCGAGAGATCTCCTCTTAGGCGAACTTGATGTCTTGATTGCAATGGTGCAGTTTGTTTGGCAATCGGAGGTCGTTTGACCATTTTAGTGACGTGTCGCGTTAACACATGCGTTGCTTGATTCGTCAATTTTTCCCTCTTTGCGCATGGTTTGATGTGTAGGGGTCAACATCATCATCATGAACAATATATCTAAGATATCTAATGCATGCTCTTATTAATGACTTGTTTGCCTAAAGTCACAATCCATCTAATTATACTCTAAGGTTGGCCTTTATAATTCAAGTTTACCTTCAACTCTCTCTCTAGTCTTATCAAGAAGAAGAATATTATCAGTAAAAATCATACCTTCGATGAGCGACGATAGGGAGAGAGTTCAACCGATTTACAGATTTGGACGAAGAAGCGTGCAAAAGGAAGAAAGATGAATACCTTTGCAATGACCAAGCTCCTGTTTTCGATGAAGGAGGTGTGACTTCGACTGTGATAGAAGAACAGCGATGAGGTGTAACTTCAGATGCAACATGAATGAACGTTGTCAAAGGAGGCGATGCGACAGGAAGGAATGTTGTCGAAGGAGGCAAAGAAGTTATTTAGCGACTCTAGCCTAGAATGCGCGGAGGCAAAGTCAAAGAATAGTTGTCAAGAATAGAAAGAACAAATGAAACGGTTGCCTAATCAATTGGTTAGATATGGTAGTTTGCGCCAGATTTGCGGCAGAAATTTCGTTGCCAATTTGCTTCAACTCCACTGCAAAAAAATCGTCAAAAATTTCTATTGCAAATCTGTTGTCATTTTTGACTAAAAATAATACGCTATAAAATCTGCAGTAAACCCATGACAAAATGTTTACTTTTCCATAGTGAATCCAAATATAATGATTTGATTAACTTCTGTGTAATTAAACACCACCATGATTTGATCAATTCAATTGCATCATAAATAAGTTGTCCTATGAGCTCGGTTCGGATTTTATTTTTGATAGACTGTTATAGCATAGAAAACTAGACCTATAAGCAGCAGGTTTTGTTCACTTGCTTGCCACTGAAGAAAAGAATTAAATTCTGCTGCATCTAATGCCTTATGGGACCTATTCTTCACGTCCTCGTCACATTTTTTGAGAGGAGAAACAAGCTAGAATCTTATTCCAGAATAATTGTTTAGAAAAGTTTAGAATAGCATTTAATGACTTTTGTGAAAGAAAATAGAAGATACGAGATTGAAATGTATTGGTATAATTTTAATGGTGGTACCACTAATATAATATAAATAGTAGGAATTTCCTTAAATTTATATGAAGCAAAATGAGAAATAAACATAAAAAGTCTATTCCATCAAACTATATTTTCTCAAACCTTCTTAGCCTTGTCTAATTCTAAAACCTTCTTAGCCTTGTCTAATTCTAAAAAGGGGCTCTTTGCTGCCTTCAGTTACAGGTAAACAAAGCTCACCAATTCTTTCCAAAAAAGAATAAACTCCTCTCCCTCTCTCTCTCTCTCTCTCTCTCTCTCTCTCTCTCTCTCTCTCTCTCTCTCTCTCTCTCTCTCTCTCTCTCTCCATCTTTCTAATATCCAACCCATAGGATATAACTAAGATGTTTAATGCTGTCATACTTCTGCAATGTTTAATTCTCATATTTGTGATTGATCTCTTTATTTTTGATATTTTTGGTTACACCTCCGGCTCTTTTTGCTTTCTGATTTTCCTTGAGTGCTATTCTACTAAGTGAATGCTATGAATGGCTCTCAATTTGAAGTCAATAATGAAGGAAATGAGGGGACATTCCTTACCTAGTAAGTTTTCTTGCTGTTGTTTCTAAGCACTCTTTGCTGATGGTTAAGTGCAGACATTCATTTCCTTGTTTTAAGCAGATATAGGAGATGAAGCCTATGAAAAAATTGACACGTCCTTCGAGAAGAAAAAAATATTGCAACCAATGATGAAAGCTAATGAACAGCCGCTGCCGAGCAAACCCCCACCTAAGAGATGGCTATGGAAGCTTTTCTGTTGTTGTTTCTAGGCCCTCTCTCTCTCCCTCTCTCTACCTCTCAAGGAACCATCAACAAAGTCAGTATAATTGTCCATCCTAAGCTCTTTTTCGATCCCCCCTATAAACAACCATCTATTTCCTTACAGATCTACACTAACATAACCTCCTTGTTATTAATATGTTATTAACAGGTTGTTATAACATTCTAACTATGCTATTTCCCAGACTTTAGATAGTATAAACAAAATGAAGTTAATTATGCCATTTTAACATTGAAAAAAGTTAACTCTCATGAGGTAATTTAAGTTTTTTTTTTTTTTTTTAATCCTAATAGAATATAGAAGAGTTTTTGGGATAGTGGAGATGTTATCTGCCATTAAATATGTCATATCTTATCTCTTAGCCTGTTCTAGTTCTAAAAACTTTCATATTCCAATAATACATATTAATAAAGTGATACTAATTCTTTTCCCCTCTATAAAAAAGGGACTCTTTGCTGCCTACAGTTCCAGCTGAACAAAGCTCGCCAATTGTTTCTAAAGAAGACTAAGCTCCTCCCCCCTTCCTTTCCTCTCTCGCTCTCTAAGCTTTGCAATATCCAATCCATAACTAAGATGTTTAATGGTGTTCACACTTCTGCTATGTTATTTTCATATTGGTGATTTATCTATTTCTTTTTTTATTGCAGTTGTAATAAATTTCTCTACTAAGTGAACGCTATGAGTGGCTCTCAGATTGAAGTCCATGATTATTTTCCAATAGGTATATGTAAGCTTTATTGCTGTTGTTTCTAAGTTCTTTTTGTCACAACATTTATATACAGGATTATGAAGTAGCATATACATACATAAAAACAATTCAGTGTAGGAAGAAGCTGTTCATAAAAGTTCAGATCTTCATTTCCTGAGTGAATATTTATGCTCTGCTTGTATATTGGTTCAGGTAAGATGTCTAATATGGGAGAAGAAGCCTTTAAGAATATGAACCAGTACTTTGACAGGAAAAAACAATTACAAGAAGAGGCGAAAGCTATTGATCACAAAGCCGCTAAATATAGAGACAAGCCGCTAAATATAGAGCCCAACAAACCCCCTCGCAAGAAACGGATATGGACGAATATTGATATATTATAGCGTGAATGTCTGATAATTTAAATCCTGTCTGGATCCTTCTCTAATGCTGCATAAATCCTGCTCACATTATATCTTAATCTTTATTTTATTAACTTAATTATAATAGATTATATTTAATTATATTTAGTTACTGTTAACACTGAACAGTAATTAATTATGATTAATTAAAATCAATTATAATTAATTATTTATTTAATTTTATAACATAATGTTAAATTAAATAATTAATTACAATTTATTTATTATTAATTATAAATTAATTATTAAATAAGTATAATTAATTTATAATTAGTTATGAATTAAATAAGATTAATTATAAATTAAATTTAACTTATTATAGATAATTTATAATTAATTGTAAGATAAAAGCTTTGCTAGCCTCGATCCACGTGTAAACCTCATCAAGGTATAACTTTTTAAACTTAAGAAAATCCGTTTTGACATTTGCAACGCGACGAACAACCACCCATGCTCACTTTTCTTAGTATGGTGGGAGGGAACTCGTGGCGAGATGGATAATCTACCTAAAGTCCTATTTTTTATGTTTGCGGTGTGCCGAAGGACACCTTATGCACGTTTTTCTCTAGTGTGGTGGGAGGGAACTCGATGTGATACTTATAATGAGGCAGGTGAGCCTTGTGCACATTTTTCTTAGCACGACGGGGTAAAAATATAAGTACCAGTATGCACCTTATTGTCATTGGGGAAATAACTGTGCTTTCAAACAGGTGCTTGAAGACCCATGCTCGTCTTTCTCTGGGTGGTGGGATTGAAGATTTTTGACCACGGTGTCATCAGACACCACCCGTGCACCCGTTTCTCTAGCGTGGCGGGAGGCCCAAACTCCTGAAATTTTTTCTAAACAGGGGAGACGTCGGTAGACTACCGAATTTTTCAATAAAATAAGGGAACTGCTTTAAACTTAAATGAAAAAGTTGAGGACCAAAGGATGAACTCAATATGACTACAAGGGATTTAGACTTGGACTCTAACTTGAACAAATGAAAGAAACTCTAATTCAATTTGAACATCAATTGAACTTGTAAATTTTAGATTCAAATTTGAAGAAAATGAGATAATAATGTCTTGAACTGAATGAGACTATAGAGGACCCGAATTAAACTCGAATAACTTGACCAAAACTTGGACAAATGCAAATTAAGGACTTGGACTTCAATAAAACATATGAAATCAATCCTAAACCAAGAAACAATGAGCCAAGATTGATTCCAAATAACAAGACATTTCCAAATGTACAAAAAAGAACTCATACAGAATGTTGAATGATTTCTCAAGGCATACAAGTGATGAATGATAGAATTAGATGGATCAGAATATTCAAGAAAAATCAACTTACAAATGAGAACAAGTGATATCCACATCATCATGCAAGCAAATTCAACTTCCCCTGTAAGCAAAGAGAGTTGGTTTGCATATGAAAATCAACAATAAGTGTGGTGCATTCTGGTAGTCCACATTAGATTGTAAATAAACAAACATATTCACTTATAAGCAATGGGAAAAGACGTGTTGAAAACTTGTTGAGTTCATTATAAATGTAGGAGTGCACATAACACACTGCAAGCAACATCGGTCAACTACAAATGCGCAAATACCACCCACATGTAACATTAAAGAATTTGCTATGCAAGCAATAATCAATCTGTGAGGTAAATGACAATACTGTCTTGTGATAAACAAGAACTCAGTACACACAAATAATAAGAGATAGACATTACACAGCATTTCTAGAATCATAAATAAATGACTACTTGAATTCATAAACACACAATGAATGGTGTTGGTTTATACATGATAGATGTTGTGGACTCCTACAATAGTCCCTATGAGGTCAAATGCATCGTACTTGCAAGGACAATATATTGTTACAGAATGCATATGTGTCTTCTATATGCATTATTGGAACCTCTAACATAAGCAACAATGCATGTTGATTAAAAAAGGTGACACCAGTAATTAATAGTATAAGGCCCATCATTGCGAACAAATACATCAAATCACGTATGAATGGTGAAGGTAGATATGATGCAGATACAACAAACTCATATAACATTCCCTATGCATTTTAATATAGTGTACTTGTAAGCAACATCAATCGACTGAAAAATACATAGGTGTCTTTTACTTGCATCGACGAGAGCCTCAATACAAACAATAATTAGCCTGTAGATTAAGATTGCAACAATTGAAATTGATGAAAAGATGACATGTTATGCAAACAACAGTCCTCTTATAAATTGAAATGGAGGCACATAAAATTAACAAGGGAAACCTATATTGCATACAATAAATCACATCAAGATAGGAGATACTGAATGCAGTGATGCTTTGCAATCAACACCAACAGGCTGTATATAACTTGTTACCGCCAATAAGTACATAAAAATCACATGTGAATGATGAAGGTGGATAGGATGAAATTACAATGGTTCTTCTATAGGTACATCTAGTAGATTGTAGTGAACACAATCATTTCCTGTGAGCAAGGACGGATGATATGACATATTTATGGATAAAAATGGAGGGGATATCATAAGTACAACGAATCCTCATGAACACAATTACACACAACATCTACAAAATACCTTAGGATATATGTTGCATGTAATATTCCATCTACGGATGATAACGAGTAATGTGGAACAGATGTTTGAGCAAATTCGAATTAAACTTTCTAGTGTTCTAAAGTTTCTTCTTTGCCTTTTGTCTGAGAGAAAACATCTCTGACATCTATAGGCCTCGGAAGTACAAATGATATTCAACGTTTGGCATTGCGATACAATATATCATGCGCACTGATAGTGCTATGGTACAGCCTATACCGAAGCTATTCAACCAGGGAATACAAGTACCTACTGATTTCTTGGATAGAATCCTCCCATGAAAAAGACACCTCCTATAAGAATGGAAGAGATGTTTGTGAAAATTCAAACTAAACTTCCTGGTTTTCCAAAGTTCCTTTAAGAAAATATAAATTCCTTCAATATCTCCATGACGTTCAGACTAGTAATTATTCTTATTAAAGAAGTTAGGAATTATAAGAGAACCCAAATACCTTAAATTATCTCAAAGGACAATTACTTAACTATGAAGGCTACATCTTATAGAAATCCGCAATACTGTAGATCCTAAAAAGGATTATTTTCAAGGCAGCAGTCCCTGATTTCAAAGTGTAGGGCATCAGTAAGAATGCAATCATCTAAGATTGAAATGATTGATTCTTTATTTAAGACAATAACAAAAAATGATGATGATGACATAATGGAAGGGGTACTTGTTGATCCCTACACAAGCCCTAAAAAGACCTCTCGGTGAATGAGAAAAGGGAGTCAATATTAGGACGATGAGGTGCCCATTGACAATTGAATAACAATGCTACGATTCACCTGTAAGTAAAAATAGGGAATCTATAATAAAAATCACAGACTGCTGAAGCATGATGCCACGCCACCGAATCTGTAACATCCATCCAAGCGGACAGAAGGCATTTATAAATATTTTAAAAAATTCCCTTATACATGCACTATAATATGTATGCATATTGGTACACAGAAGGGGATATGTAATACACCCGTATGGGCCCCAATGAGCGTGTTAAGAGTACAAAAATGGCGTCTAGGGATGCTGCAGGGTAAATAAAAGAAATTAATTTCAAGCCTGATCCTTCTATGAGGGTAGATAGGAGTCGACATGGCTCACACCATCAAACAAATATACAGTCTCGATATGGACCGAGATATTTGCTTTAATGCGTTCATTAAGGCCTTCAAGGTCTATGACAAAAAAAAATCATATGCCAAAATATAAAGCCTATTGACCCGATCCTAAATTGATAAGTTGGCAGAGTCGACAAGGTCCAATAGACAAAATGTAATGACCCTGTAAACACTCTGATGATGGCCATGTTGAACGTAGATATAAACCGAAGAGGTTAATTCTAATATTTTAAAATTCCATCCCAAAGACCCGAAAATCCAAGTTTCAAGAAATCATCCAAATCGAAATATTTAAAATAGAAATTCAATCATCCAAATACTTAAAGCAAAACCCATCCACCCTCCATAATAATTTGCTGAGGTGAAAAAATACTTCAGCACACAAAGAGCTAATGCCTAATAAAAAATATTACTAAGATCCATTTTCAAATAATCTCCTGCTATTAATGACGTGGTATGTGTCATCTAACCAATGATTTTGTTGTCAAATGGCACTACAGAATAAACGATTATAACCCGGGGCACACTGAATCGAGTGACTTTACCGCCAAATGGCACCACGAGATAACGATTATGGCCAGAGCAATACATTCTTTAGTGTCATCAAATTTTTGAGATATGAATCAATAAGATATAATCGATAAGGCACAAAGCCCTTTGTTAGCTTGAGTGGATTCAAATTTGTCTCCTCAGATAAATATCTACCCAAGGCCTATAAGGTACCATTAGATGAAGCAACCCATGGATACCGATAAGGATCATTCTATCAGGTTGGGTCGACTACCTCCTCTAACTAAGTAGACCAGAGACCACGATGGCCCTGGACAACAGAACCATGGGATCTTGATTGGGTCCATCATCCATTCCCCCACCACCCATTTTAAGTGCAAAATAGAGAAATTTTCTAATTTTACATAACCAACTTCCAATCCCAAACCAATGCTGCTACTGAATGCTAAATAATGTGTATTTTCTACGTTTCTGATCGATGACTAACCTTAATTAAAAGTTCTCTCTTGTGATCGGGAGGGATAATTAACAATAGGGGCTTGAGCCTATAGGAAACCAGAATTCAAATCATAAAGTCGGCAATTTTTTCCTTATCTGATCGATGACTAACCTTAATTTGATCTCTTTATAAAAATTTTGAATTAATTAAATAATATTTGAAAATTTATAATAGTATTTAGTTTTTAAATTTTATTAATGTGCATTTTACTTGTTGACTAACTATTCTGATTTGATATCGTAGTTTAAGCCTTGTTTGAGATGGCTTATTTTTACCTTCTCTGTTTCAAAACGGTAACGGTATATATATATATGTATATATATATATATATATATATATATGTATATATATATACATATGTATATATATATATACATATATATATATATATATATACATATATATATATATATATATCCGTTGTTTGAATGTGACACATGCTTTTTCAAGAACTCTATTTCTTTATTGTTTTGAGAAGCGTTATGATATTAGCTTCTCTTTTTTAAAAGTCCATTTTTTTTATTGATGAAAAAAAAAAAGAAATCAAACCAAGCCTTACAAATGAGCAACAATTAATAGTTAAACTAAAGAGATGATAATTAATTAGTTGATGAAAATTTTGATTATCTTGGGTTATATTTAGAATCAAACAGTCCCAATCTACCAACGGAAGGAACGCACACAGCAGCTTAAAAAATTGAAGTGTCATATAAATAAATATTAAATTTTAAATATATATTAGATGTTACATAAATATAAAATTGTAAAAAGAATCGGTTAGATATATAAATACTAAAAATTATTTAATATTTATGTAAATCCCCAACTCAATAAAAGTCAAATCACGAACTCCTTTATTAGAGGAACAATTATTACGTCCTCTGACCTGACGTACAGGTACGTTCGGCCGCCAATAACATATCGCCACGTGCTCTTACTCTTTACCGCGCGGCCCGACGACTTGACCCGGAGCGGAACCCGGGAATGCTATGTTCGTGATTTTCTCGGTATTGCTCGGTATTGCTTTACAAAAATGAGAAATACCGCTCCGTGAAGACCAAAACTATACAAATACCGAGTTGTACCGAGTTTTTCTACAACTCGGTACAACTCAGTATTTGCTCAGGATTTGCTCGGTATTGCTAGGGATTGTCTCGGTGTTGCTAGGTATTTGCTCGGTATTGTTAGAAAAAACTTGGTACAACTCGGTACAACTAAGTATTTGGTCAGGATTTGCTCGGTATTGCTAGGGATTTGCTCGGTATTGCTAGGTATTTGCTCGATATTGCTAGAAAAAACTAGGTACAACTCG
Source organism: Dendrobium nobile (assembly GCA_022539455.1). Classification (NCBI taxonomy): domain Eukaryota; kingdom Viridiplantae; phylum Streptophyta; class Magnoliopsida; order Asparagales; family Orchidaceae; genus Dendrobium; species Dendrobium nobile. The sequence goes on along the minus strand of CM039719.1, from coordinate 63,592,315 downwards.
GTATAACTCAGTATTTGCTCAGGATTTGCTCGGTATTGCTAGGGATTTGCTCGGTATTGCTAGGTATTTGCTCGATATTGCTAGAAAAAACTAGGTACAACTCGGTACATCTCAGTATTTGCTCAGGATTTGCTTGGTATTGCTAGGTATTTGCTTGGTATTGCTAGGTATTTGCTCGGTATTGCTAGAAAAAACTAGGTACAACTCGGTACAACTTGGTACAACTCGGTACAACTCAGTATTTGCTCAGGATTTCCTCGGTATTGCTAGGGATTTGCTCGATATTGCTAGGTATTTGCTCGGTATTGCTAGAAAAAACTAGGTACAACTCGGTATTTGCTAGGTATTTGAAATATATCCAAAAGGTGATGAGATGTTGTTCGGCTCGTGAAGGATTTAAAAAAACGCACGTGCGATAACCCAAAAAACAGCGGGTCGGGTCGGCGACTTTTTCTTCATGCTACGTGGTGCTAAAATATTGGTGGCCGAACGTAGAGGAGCGTACGTTCATCGGACCAAATAAAAGTTCTTATTAGAGAGAGCGTGCCTAGCGAGCTCAGATGGGAGAAGGGGTGTCGCTGGGCATCTTTGAAGCCGGGAAGATGGCCTTCTCCGGCGCTAAGTCGGCCTTCTTTTCGTTCTCTGCTTATTGCCGGCGGGGTTCCGGTGCTAAGTCGGCCTTATCCGATGGTTCTGCCATCTTCTCCTTCACTGTCTATCGTAGGCGGGATTCCGCTGCTTTCTCGGCCTTCCGATGCTTCCGCCTTCTTCTCCTCTACGGGAATTTTGTCAGATCTCAGCTACGTTATTATTATTATTTTTCTGCTCACATTATTTTGATTACCCAATTTTTTTCCTTGGCAAACAATAATTTGAAAAGACCCCTATTGGCCACTAGTAACACATATGAGATGATTATTGCTAGTGCAGTCTACATGTAACATCTTTTTCTATTTGATAATGATTTGAATAAAAGTTTTTAATAAATTAAATACTATAAGTTATGATTATTCCTAAAAATATCTTATAAAATTTTGAAAAATATTCATATTAAAATGAATTCAAAGTTTCTTGAATAATTTTTATCATCTATATTGCCATTTGCTTATCATCAATTATTTTTTAACATAATAATTTTCTTAGAAGTTGATAATCAACAGGGTGCAATGGATATCACAGAGAAATACAAACAACTATAAATACATTGGGATGCTCGTGCCTTGATTTTGCTCAGCGTCTTCATCCATATTGTCTTCTTTTTTCTTGGCCACCTTAGAAAATCTTTTGCTTTGAGCTGGATGCGAATGATCTTATGGGGTAGCTACCTCATCGCCGACTTGCTTGCGAACTTTGTTCTCTCCCACTTATGCAATGGCATGGATGATTCCTCCTTCTCCAATGCTATTATTGCATTTTCGGCTCCCTTCCTCATCCTCCACCTTAGTGGCCCCGACACTATCACAACTTACTCCATGAAAGACAATGAGCTTTGGGCCCGCCATCTTCTTAGCCTCAGCTATGGGCTCATCATTGTCTTCTATATCATCTTTCGCTCCCTTTCAAACAGATGCTTACTTTCCCCTACCCTCTTGATATTTTTAGTGGCAGTCGTTAAATATTTAGAGCGCTCTTACTCGCTTTATGAAACTAGTACTAAAGGATTCCATAGCTCCATTAGCTCCTCTTATAGAAAGTAATCACTTGAAGATTTGAACCATTCAAATCAAACTTTTTTTTTATACTCTGCTTGTAGGCCTTTCTTCATCAATCATATTCCAAAATTAGAGTTGTATAGGAAAACAAGAAATTTGATAGATGATATGACAACAATGGAGGTTTGCAGGGAGATGAGTATGGTACTTGGTTATGTTTATGATGAGTTTTATACCAAGGAAATTATAAATCACTCTATAGTTGGGTATGGTCGTCGGGTTCTCTGCTCCATTTGTATTTTCTTGGCTTTCTGGCTTTTTATCATAAGGCCCAAGTATGATTTTGGGAAGTTTAATGAGACCATCACATATATTCTTCTTATGACCACTATGTGCCACGATGTCACGACTATTATTATGCTTGTGTTCTTGAATTAGATGGTTTAATTTCATGTCTGCTTAGTTTTAAGAAATTAAGAAATTGGAGTGTGTTGCTAATTGCTAATTGCATTGTTAGAATTCAAAATGTGTGGCATAAGAGAAGCCATTGGTTGAGAATGATGCCACAGTTGAGTTTACTCAATAATTGTCTCAATATTTCTGCACCAAATAGAACTCTTCATAAAAGTACGATGAAATGGATTGCAGAAAAGCTAAGGTTTGCACAAGAGACAAAGTTTTATCTAGGATGAAGAACTATAATAAATGAAAGTTACACAATGCAGACATTGCAGCCAGCACATGCAAACGAGGAGATTATGATGATTACTGCTTCAGATGTAAAAATTTTTTTAAGAATAACTCGTTATGATCAGGTTGGCCCAAGATATGCTCAAATTTTGAAATTCAACAAATTGGATTGGGCTATCCCAAAATTTGTTAAGCTTTTAGATGGGATGTCACTCGATCAACAAGTCTTCATATGGCACATCACCATTGAGCTCTGCTTTTATTGTAATCCAAAGTCTCTAAATTTCTTGTGCCCTCATCAGAGAGAGAAGGAAAAAGAGGAAAGCATATCAAGAGTAAGAAAATGCTTAGAAATGGAAACCTGTAAGCACTTGTCAAACTATATGATATATACGGTGCTAATTCGACCAGAGATGATGTCTACTATGGTACAAGCAAGCTCACTATTATTCTATCTTGCATTTGAAGAAATGGTTAAACTCATTCACAATTACACAATGCAAAATGCAAAGGTTGAGGAGGTGTGCAGTGAAAGTTCGTTAGGGATGTTAAACCCTATAGAACTGGCCCAAACTAACCAAGAGGGGGGGGGGGGGTGAATTGGTATTTTAAAAAATTTCTTTTCACAAAGAACAAAAATCACATAAACCAAATCTCACCACGAGAAAAATAAATGTGGAAATTAAAAGTGCGGAAGTAAGAAACAAGAACACATAAATTTATAGTGGTTCGGTCAACTCGACCTACGTCCACTCCCCGGAGGCGCCCTCCGAGTATTGCACTACAAACGTGACTCTCCTTTAGCCCCCACAGCTAGGCGGAGAAGCCTTTACAACGAACCTCCTTTTTGCCACCCCGGTAAGGCAGAGAACCTAACTCCTTTTGCTTCCTCCAGAAGCTAGCAGAGAACCACAACCAGACGCTGACTCCTTACACCGACCCTTCCACGGACGAGAAACTCTAGACGAAGAAGAAGCAGAGCGATCCTTGAAGCAACCCTTGTGAATCCCCTCACAATCTCCCCCTCACAAGATCCTCTCTCTCTCCCTCTCTCTCTTTCTCTCCTCAAGGCCTTCTCAGGTCAAGGCAGCAGCACAATGGTTATGAAAAACGTTGAACAAGAGCTCTTAAATAGAAGAGCTTCAAAGGAGCTCATTAATTGCAAGTTGCCGACTATATCGTCCAGGCCGATATGGACATCGGCCTGGCCGATCAGTACAAAACTCAGAAGATCGGCCGGGGCATCTCCCTGTTTTGGGTGCTGGACGATTGAAATTTGGCTTGATCGTCCTGGCCGATCTCACGATCGTCCACACCGATTAGTTCAATTCAGAGGAACATCGTCCTGAGCATCGCCCTGTTTTCATCCTGGCAGATCCCGATCGTCCAGGAGTAACTAAGGATTTTGACTATATCGTCCTGGCCGATGTGATCGTATCAATCATCCTTAATTACTTCCCTGATTTGTCCTGATTAATTAAGGCATAATTGTGAATATCATCCAGGCCGATCAATGATCGTCCTGGCCGATAATTTAAAAATATAGTATACCTTAATTGTCTATGGCGGCAACTTCTTTCTGTTTTGAGCTTATAGTCCTGGCAGATACACGTATCGTCCAGGCTGATATGTTAATGACGGCTGCCTTAATTAAGAATCCTGATTAGAGTCTATGTTTTGAACTCGATCGTCCAGGACGATCCAAGGATCGGCCCGGCCGATGTGAGCAAAAACAGAGATTCTAAGTCTCTCAAGTGTGTGTGTGTGTGTGTGTAGGGTTACTTAGTATCAGTCTCTTTGACATTACAAATTGACTCAAGAAGAGAAAAAAAAGTACAGACAGACTCAACCCTAGACCTACGCAATCTTGAACTGGCTTCGTTTGTTTGTCCGATATTCGATTCCTGAAAAGTTAGAAGCAACATGCAGTCCAAGAGAATCAATAGTGTTTGTCAATCATCAAAACATAAGCCATGAAAATATATTTGCAACAATCTCCCCCTTTTTGATGATGGCGAACACAAGTAGGAAAATACAAAAATTCATTAAAATTTCAAAGTTACAAGCACATTAACTTTTCCTACCACATCCTACTCCCCCTTTTGTCATCACAAAAAGAGAGTCCTAGGCACACAAAGAAAAAAATAACACAAAAGAAAACTAAAACAAACTAAAAGGCAAAGTACAGAAAAAGAAAACAATCAACAGAAAACACAGGATAAAAAAATAAGGGACCCTGATCATCAGATGGAGGTAGTGGAGGTGGCTGCTGAAAGTAGCTGGCAAGCATAGTAAACTGAGCATTGAACCAGGCGATGTCCTGGTCATGCTGCTGCTGCTGGTGAGTCATGTAACTGTCAAAGCGGGCTAAGTCTTCTGTGCGGTTCTGCTCGTAGCGGTTCATGTCATCAGAATGTTGCTGCTCCTGTGCAGCAACATAAGCATCGAAGCGGGTCTCTCAACGATCAAACATCTCTATCAACTGATCAACCGGTGAGTGCTGGTGGAGAGGAACAGGATCTGGAACGGGAGCGGGAACGGGAGCCTCCTCCTCTCCAGCCCCCTGAGGTTCCCTATCTCCTAGGTGGAGACGAGTACTATGAAGGGTACTGAAGGAACTGTTTGAGTAGAAGGGAGTTGGGAGGTTAGGTGGAATAGGATACTGAAGTTGGTATTTAGTTTCAAGGACATAGGCTATGATGTGTCCTAAGGCTAGATTGGGTTTCCTCTTATGACCTGGATCGCGGATTGTGGTTAAGTGATCAATGTATCAAAAAATTAAGTCCGCAGTATTGAATTCTCTACGTGCCATGATGTAGAAAGTAGTGAGGGAAAGTAGAGGGGTGTTGTGGATTCGGTATCCGGCTTTTGGCATTATGGAGGTGCGAAGGACATGTTGGATTGTCCTAGCATCTTTGACTAAAGAGCTAGTCTCTCCAACATGAAAAGGTGCATTGGTCTGGTGAAGGAAGTGATTTGCCGTGGACCAGTCAAGGTTAGGATCTGAAGCGATTAAGTGCAGCTTATCCCCGGTGGTTGATAGCTGTAACAGTTCCACACAGTCCTGATATGTGATTTCGACAGGGCGTCGATTCACATAGGAGGTCAGGGCTGTGAAGGTAGAATTAATGCGAAGGTTTGCAAAGAATTCTTGAAGAAACTCAGTATTAAAGGGAAAAGCAAGAGACAGAATTAAACAAAGGGAGGTGTGAACGAAAAGATCCATTACCGGGTATAAGATGTGGGTAGGATTGATGATTCTGGAGACAGTAATCCCACATTCTTTGTATCGATGGTAGGCAGCCTGATCCTCTGCCTTCCTGAATCGAGGGTTCAGAGTGGCCCTCGAGAAACTCCTAGAAGCCTGTCGAACACGTTTCCCACCAGCCATAGAAAAGATATTAGCAAGGAGACACAAGAGGAGAAGGGATGATGTGGAAAATATGGCTGGATCGACGAGAATTTAAAGAAACGACCATATCATCCAAGCCGATCGCAGAATCATCCAGAACGATATGACACAATAATTGCGTACAGGCCGATTGTTCAAAAAGGCGGTTCGATCGTCCGAGTTGATCAGATATCAGCCAGGACGATTAGACACAGGCGATCGTCCCAAGGAGTCAGGCCGGACGACCGTTGAAAAAGCAGATCGTCCGGGCCGATTAGGTGTATCTTCCAAGACGATGCACAATAATTGATCGTACCGACCGAAGTTAGAACGTTTTAAATCTGTGCCACGTGTCGTCCAAGACGAATAGTGGATCGGCCAGGGCGATTGTCCAATAATGGATCGTCCGGGGCCAATTTTAAAGATTCAAACGTGCTGACACGTGGATCGTCCAGGACGATCCAGTGTATCGGCCAGGATGATGACCATAAATGCATCGTCCAGGACGAAATATTCAATCGGTCAGGACTATCATCATGATTACAACAGAGTTCGATCAGATCGTCCAGGAGGATACAGTGTATCATCCAGGACGATGTGTTACAGCAAGCACAGAAAAGACCAGCAGATGGAATTTGAAGAGATTTTGCCCTATCGTCCAGGACAATAAAAGTATCGGCCAGAACGATGTGACTAGAATTTGAAACCAAGGAAAAGATGGTGATGATCAAGGCCCTCAAAATTAAAACAAAATAAAATCAGACAAAAACACAGTAATAGAAAGCTAAAAACAACGGGAAAAAGCAAATAAATAAAAAAAATATTTTTAAATTTTAATTTGTCTAATTAATTTTTTTTTGTTTTATCAATGCTTCATATGAGAAGTTTTCAACTAATTAGACTTTAGAGTTCCACAAGATCAAGGAGTTTAGCCAATCCTAATCAGACAATGGTAGAATATCCGATTCTGTTAACCCTAGATCAGACGTTTTTTATGGTACAAATTTTCTTTTGAAAAACAAAAATGCTTAACTCAGAATAAACCTAATCTCACCATGAGAAAAATAAATGTGGAAATTAAAAGTGTGGAAGCAAGAAACAAGAACACAGAAATTTATAGTGATTCGGTCGACTCGACCTACATCCACTTCCCGGAGGCGCCCTCCGAGTATTGCTCTACAAACGTGACTCTCCTTTAGCCCTCACAGCTAGGCGGAGAAGCCTTTACAACGAACCTCCTTTTTGCCACCTCGGCAAAGCAGAGAACCTATCTCCTTTTGCTTCCTCCTGAAGCTGGCAGAGAACCACAACCAGACGCTGACTCCTTACCTCTACCAACCCTTGCACGGACGAAAAACTCTAGAAGAAGAAGAAGCAGAGCGATCCTTGAAGCAACCCTTGTGAATCCCCTCATAAGCTCCCCTCACAAGATCCTCCCTCTCTCTCCCTCTCTCTCTTTCTCTCCTCAAGGCCTTCTCAGGTCAAGACAGCAGCACAAAGGTTATAAAAATTATTGAACAAGAGCTCTTTAAATTATTGAACAAGAGCTCTTAAATAGAAGAGCTTCAAAGGAGCTCATTAATTGCAAGTTGCCGACTATATCGTCCAGGCCGATATGAACATCGGCCTGGCTGATCAGTACAAAACTCAGAAGATCGACCGGGGCATCGCCCTGTTTTGGGTGCTGGACGATTGAAATTTGGCTTGATCGTCCTGGCCGATCTCACGATCGTCCAGGCTGATTAGTTCAATTCAAAGGAAAATCATCCTAAGCACCGCCCTGTTTTCATGCTGGCCGATCCCGATCGTCCAGGAGTAACTAAGGATTTTGACTATATCGTCCTGGCCGATCCTGCGATCGTCCAGGCCGATGTGATCGTATCAATCATCCTTAATTACTTCCCTGATTTATCCTGATTAATTAAGGCATAATTGTGAATATCGTCCAGGCCGATCAATGATCGTCCTGGCCGATAATTTAAAAATACAGTATACCTTAATTGTCTATGGCGGCAACTTCTTTCTGTTTTGAGCTTATCGTCCTGGCCGATACACGTATCGTCTAGGCCGATATGTTAATGACGGCTGCCTTAATTAAGAATCCTGATTAGAGTCTCTGTTTTGAACTCGATCGCCCAGGACGATCCAAGGATCGGCCCGGTCGATGTGAGCAAAAACAAAGATTCTAAGTCTCTCAAGTGTGTGTGTGTAGGGTTACTTAGTATCAGTCTCTTTGACATTACAAACTGACTCAAGAAGAGAAAAAAATAAAGTACAGACAAACTCAACCTTAGACCTACGTAATCTTGAACTGGCTTTGTTTGTTTGTCCGATCTTCGATTCCTGAAAAGTTAGAAGCAACATGCAGTTCAAGAGAATCAATAGTGTTTGTCAATCATCAAAACATAAGCCATGAAAATAGATTTGCAACATGCAGGAATATAATGACTACTCCAATAGTGTGGACGGACGATAATAGATCTTTATTTGCGATTGCACGAGTACTTGTTGATTTGATGCTTAAAATGGAGGAAGATGAGAGATGGCAAGTCTTGACTATGATGCGGGCTGAGCTTATAATTCAAGTTGCAAAAAATTCAAGGGCAAACATGCATATGAAACAGTTGACTAGTGAAGATAAGATCCTCACTTTTATTTGGCTTTTAAATAAGCTTGTGGATGCAGATGATATGTTTCATATTATACTTGATATTCAATGAAATAAGCATATGATAGTCAAAGAGCTTTTATTAAAGATCAAATTTCAACTATGTATTTGATTATAGTTCTATCAAAAGTTTTATGACAAATATTTAATTACCAATAACCAAAGTAATGTATGTATGGTGTTCTTTTTAATTGTCTGCTTTTTTGAAAGGATAATCTATATTGTATAGTCATATGCTGTATTATTGTATCTTTTGATTATAAGTTATATATTCACTTATTCATTTAGGGGCTGTTTGGTTGCCTGAAAAAGAAATGCAGTGTAAAGTAAATACAATGTAAAGTAAATGTAATGCATTCTAAATACTTTGAGCCTGTTTGGCTATATGCAAAATAAACGCAGGAGAATTGTTTCCCTTGTTTGGTTAGGTATATCCAGAGTAAAGTAAAAGCATTTTTTTGTAATAATTTATTTTAACATTAAAATAAGTATTTTTTATAAAAGCAATATATTTATAATAATTATTATTATATTTATAATAATTTATAATATATTTATAAAAGCAATATATTTAAAATCCATAAGATTAAGGCTTTGTTTGGGACGGCTTTTTTATTGCTTTCTAAAACGGAGTTTTAGTACAAAAATAAAAAATTTTGTACTAAAACTCCATTTTAGAAAACAGTAAAAAAGCCATCCCAAACGAAGCCTAAGGTTTCGTTTGGGACGGCTTTTTTGTTGCTTCTTAACGCAGCTTTTTAGTAAAAAAATAAAAAAATTTGTACTAAAAAACTACTTTATGAAGCGGTATGAGGGCGTTGGAGCGGAGCCGAAGAAGACGTTGGAGGGATGAGGGCGTTGCTGACAAAGAGGTTGGAGCAGAGAAGGCCGGACTTGAGGGCGACGGAGTGGAGCTGCTCGCCGAAGCGAACTCTCTCCGGAGATTCTTGCTGGAGCGAAGTCGAACAAGAACGAAGGAGTCGAATAAGACTATCGTGCAATGAAGCCGAACAGCACGACGAGATCGAAGCTTTTTTTTTTTTCGATGAATTTGTAACCCGCTCGATACGAGCGGGTTTCTAATTCACGCAAAATAGCCCCTCTAATACACGCCTAATGCATCCGATGATTTTCTTTTGCTCCGCTCAAAATTATCCAAACAACCAAATTTAGTAAATACATGTAATTGTTTTACTTTACACTCCTAATTCGGGCAACCAAACAGCCCCTTAGTGAGGATGGAAAGATCAAATTATTAATTTTTTTATCCCTTCACATCAACATTTATTTGTCATTATTAAGTAGTGAAAGATGTTGAATATACACTTATGTGCATCTCTCCATTTTGATTTAATTAAAACAAATATGTGTAGTGTTGTCTAATATTTGCTAATTGTTATCTACAAGTTAATCAAGTTAGATAATCATTAAAGTAATTTACATGCTAATCAAGCCATAACACTCATTAGAATAATCCTAATGACTCATTAAGCAAGCCTCGAGTGATTTAAGTTTTGAGAAGGACTAAAACATTCAATCAAGAGAGTTCAAAAATAATAACTTTCGAAATATTTGATTTAGACTTTTGATTTTAGTTCCATGGGATTTGGAATGTCGTTTTGTATCAAAATCAAATATTAATTTTTATTTTTATGATTTGGATGCTTATGATTCTCATGGTGGTATGCTAAAACATCATAACATTCATATAGACTGAACAAAGCTTGGGACTATTGATTTTTTAACGAGTTGAGCTAGAGCTCGAGCTCAATAACAATTAAATGTGCCCCCCCTTAAAAAAAAAATCAATTATATGCATCAAGAAGCAAGAAAGAGCAAAGGTTCACCTCATCACCTGTATATTTTTATATATGATAAATCGATTATTGTCTTATATACAAGCTCGATTTAAGAGAAAGAAGTAATTGGATTAATTTATTTTTCTTAATCAAGGCTAAGCTATTGATATATCATCAAAAAATTATCTTGATCGGGCACGAATCTCGAGAAAAAAATCAAGCTGGAAACTTCAAAAATTAAATCGGAGACCATCTGAACACCGATTTCAACAAACTTATAGTCGAATTGAACGTCTCTAAAATACAAACCCAACAACATCAAATTCGACACGATCCGAGCCCAAATGAGTCCAAACCCGAAGCACATTTGGAAGGTTCAAAACATAATTTGGATGATCAAACAGTTTCCAAAATTTATTTGCTTATAGTCAAATCAAGCGGCTCGACGAGAAGAATCCCAGCGAGCTAAAGATAGTTGATTATATATATATAAGTTTAAGTGAAATCTTCGACTTTTTTTTTAAAACTTTATTTTAAAGAATCTCAGGTAAATTTTAGCTGAAATTGAAACTCACTTATATTAGCTGAAATAAAAATATTTTTAGAATGTTGAGTAAAACTCATTTAAATATCTTTCACTCATCTCTTGCCTCCAAATGGAAACCCTCCCCCGGTAATGAGAAACAAACAAAATTATTTTAATTTAGGCCTCCCCCCGCCCGAATTAAATTTCTGTCTTCGCCACTGCTAGGCTGCGCCATACATGTGAACTTACCTAATATTTTGTCGACATGTCATAAATGTCCAATTAAAATAAATAAAAAGAAATAATAAATTTAAATATATATGTTTGGAATTTAGCCCAATCTATTAAAGCTAATGATCGCATGCATATGTTGATCCAAATGGTCCCTGAAAGAAGAAAAGACAAGGAGAAGCTTGAGATCGATGAATCAATGGGGGAAGACAATCCTAGACCAAAGCCTGGACTACGCGGGTGGCGCTTCATTTCTGAGATTAATTTTGCCCTCCCCCATCCATTTGTTCCTGATCTTCGCTGGATTGATTGGTCTGAGCTCGAGTAGCAAGGATTTCAGTGCGGTCTCTTTGACAAATTAATTACCGCTTTTTCGGGAAAAGTTGCAATTTTCAGCTTCTCCGCAGGTAAAATTTTCAGTCTAGTTTGCTCTTGTTGACTTCCAGGATGTTGAAAGAGATGAAATGGAGAGGAAATATAAATACTAATGAAAGAAGTAATTGAATTGAAATTAGTCTCACTGTATTTGTTTGAAGAGAAATTGATATAAAATAATTAATATAAAAAACTACAAAACATATATTATAGCAATCAAATTATGAAAATAGGCAAACAACTAAAAGTATACAGCAAGCAAAATAATATGACATTTTAAGCTACAATAATCATCCAGATTTCAATAATTCAAAAACAATTATGAGACCCATAGTAATATGATTACAATGAAGACATATTAGTATCTGATACAATCATGATACCAAAATCATATGTAGTCGGGTAGAGCCTTTCAATCAAGTTTAGTAGATCCAACATTACTCCTTGAAATGCAGAGGAATCACTTGTTGGATTAGGAGCTTCTTACACCTCTAATCGAGGTGATATGGTAAGAAATTTCAATCTATGAAGCATATATAAAAATCAATTAATGTAATTTTATCTGGTCAATGTTGATGAAGTTCTGCATCCCTTATTAAGAACGAACGGCGAATGATGATTCACAAAATTTCTTTCAAAATAATTATTAAAAGATTAGTATTTTATTGATCAGCTATCAATATTATAGTAAGTATCACGTCATTTGTCTGTCTCCTTTCTACTTTTCATGTCATTGATTAAACTTTGGTTCATCAAATTAGTGAATCAAATGATGTGAAAGTGTCGGAGTAAGAACATTTTTTTCTGCTTTCATATTCACATGAGGTTGCTTTAGTTATCCCTAGCATTGTATTGAGATTTGCTTTATCCTTTTCTTCCTGCAGAACAAAAAAAAAGCTATATCTCTTGCTTTGCATCCAAGCATGTTTTGGTTCTCTGCCTGCATGCTATTATATTTTGCTTTTATGCTCAGGCTTTGGTGGTATATATGAAAGAAGTTTTTAACACTTTCATTCCATTTGATTGCCACCACTGCAGTTTTTGTTGTCTATTTATCAGAGTGCTCTTAATAGGTAAGTCCCTACAACTCACGTATAGTCAACTTATTTGGTTAGTGTCTAAGTTTGCCTTACAATTTAAGCTATTATATTGTTTTGAGTGTTCACCTTATCAAGTGGCCAAGTTTATAAATTATGATGAAAAAATTTGGGTTAAGATACCCTCATCAAAATTTGGTTATGATGGGTTTTTAAACTACTGTATTTGCTTTGAAGTGGGTGTTATATATGAATAATCAATCAACAATTGAATTAGACTCATCTTAAAACAATTTTTTTCTCCATTCTAATCAAATTTAATTTGGATATCTTGACCTAAGTTTTTTTTTTTCTTGGAAAATATATAGTGGCTTGATTGATTAGGCAATCTACTAGCCTAATCACCTATATTTTATTATTTCTTGTGCAATCTAATTATAAGGTATCTATTTTTATTTAATACTTATTTTGAAAAATATTTTCCCTAAATAAAAATTAAGGTAAATTATGATACATCATGAAATATCTATGGGTTAAAAAACTATCCCTACTAAATATAATAATTTATGATTTAAAGTATTATCATTCCTTATCCATTATTTTTGAACATTCGAGGGAGCAATGGACTTCCCGGAGAAATACAAGCAATTATGGCAAGACTGGGATGTTCGTGTCCTAATTCTACTCAGCCTATCCATCCAAATCATCCTCATATTTCTCAGTCACTTGAGAAAAACATCTGCTTTGAGATGGATACGAATGATTGTGTGGTGCAACTACCTCCTCGCTGATTGGGTTGCTGACTTCTGCCTCGGCCAACTAAGCAACTCCATGGATGATTCTTCCTCTTCCTCCAATGTTATCATCGCATTTTGGGCTCCCTTTCTTATTCTCCATCTTGGTGGCCCCGACACTATAACAGCCTATTCGATGGAAGATAATGAGCTTTGGGCTCGCCATTTTCTCGGTCTTGGCTACGAGGTCATTGTTGCCTTCTATGTCTTCATCCGCTCACTTCCAAACACTCGACTACTCGCCCCCACTCTCTTGATATTCATAGTCGCTGTCATTAAGTACATAGAACGCTCTTACTCGCTTTACAAAGCTAGCACTGAAGGCTTTCTCAAGTCCATTAGCTCCTTTGAGAGAGAAGTACCAACAAATGATTTGAATGATTTGAATCATGCTTTTTGGTTATACTCTGTTTGCAAGCCTTTCTTCATCAATGCCGTTCCAAGTTCTGAGGTTTATGTTAAATTTAAAGATCATGTCTTCAAGATGTCAGCAGAGGAGGTTTTAAAGACAACAAATATGGAACTTCGTTATGCATATGATGAGCTTTACACCAAGGCAGTTGTGAATCACTCTAAACATGGGTACATTCTCCGATTATTCTGCTCCATCTGTATTTTATTGTCTTTTGTATTCTTTTTCATTGATTCCAAAGATGGTTTTGACAAACGTGATGTGGTCATTACCTATTTTTTGCTTGCGGCATCGCTATGCCTCGATGCCTTAGCTACTATCATGCTCGTGTTCTCAAATTGGATGGTGGTTTCCCTCCTTAATGTTAAGCGGTTGAGCAAGTGGAGCATGTTGCTAGCTAATCACATTGTCAAAATTAAAAAGGCATGGCGAAAGAAAATGTATCGTTCATTAGAGATGCCACAGTTGAATCTTCTCCATAGTTGCCTAAAAATTTTTACACCAAATGAAGCTCCTAGGCAAAGGATGATGAAATGGATTGCAGAAAAGTTTGGCTTAGTGCAGAAGATAAAGTTGCGCTTAAGCTGGAGAAAGGATTTTGAAACTTACACCTTATGGGCATTGCAGCCAGCACAAACAAACCAAGGACTCATGAATATCATTGCTTCCTATGCAGAAAGATGCTTGCCTTTATTACTTGAGGATTTCAATAAACCAGTGGGCTTCTCTTTTCTTCAACAAAAAATACCCTGGGCTTTCCCGACATGTTTTGAGCTTTTAGAGGGTTTGTCACTTGATCAACAAATTCTGATATGGCACATGACCACTGAGTTCTGTATTCACTGGCCGAAGTCTCTACATCCAATATATCATCATCAAATAGAGAATGAAGTGGATGAAAGTAGATCAAGAGGAATAATGAGAAATAGTCCTGAGATGGAAGCTTGTAAGTACTTGTCTAACTATATGATGCATATGGTGTTGATGCGACCTAACATGATGTTTACCATGAGAGGAAGGAGTCCGATGGTATTTTGGGATGCTTTTGATGATATGGTTCAATTTATTTATAAAAATGTTGATGTTCAGCACTTGTTATTGCCAAATGCAAAAGTTAAGGTGTGTAGAGAGATAATGACTACTCCAATAGAGTGGTCCAATGAAAAATCTTTATTTGTAACATCACGTGCGCTTGCTCATTTGATGCTTACTATTGGGGTTGAAGAGAGATGGCATGTTTTGACTATGATATGGGTGGAGCTTCTAATGAAGGGGGCGAATAGTTCAAGGGCTGATGTGCATGTGAAGCAGTTGAGTAGGGGAGGCGAGCTCCTAACTTCTATTTGGCTTTTCAATAAGCATGCCGGAATTGATGATGTGTTTTTTACTCAAGAATATATGATGGGCGATAAGCTTGAGATAGCGAAGCATCTCTTATTAAAGGTTGAACACCACTTGCAAGAACATAATCAAATATCACTTATATAAGTCATCTTAAATTGTGTCTAAATTGTCAATATTGTAATAATTCAATGTTTTTAAAGGTCTCTTATTGCAACTTGTAAGTCCATATTCTAAATGTATTATCAATTATCTTGTTGTATAATGATCGAATTCAAGCAGTATTTTGAGTTGATTCAAAGAAAAGTTATTAATTTTAAAATATTTTTTACTCATCATATATGTAAAAAATATTCAAAATTAATATATATATATATATATATATATATATATATATATATATATATATATATATATATATATATATATATATCAAATTTTAGTTAGATTGTTCTGATATTGTAAGATTTTCTTCATCTTTGATTAAATTTTATAACTTATTTATTCAGTTTGCCAAACGTACCTTTGTTCTAATTAATACACTAAATGATTATCCATCTTTACAAAGGAGCAATATAAGTAGTGCTAAAAAAATAGTCTTTCACTTATTGTTAGAGCATCTATGGGTAGTACCTTTGAGCTTGATTTTTTTTTTGCTTGTTTCTTGTAATAGATTGAATCACTGACTTATAGATTTTGTTTTAAATGTTGTATTTTAAGAGGGCAGTTAATTCTTTAAGAACTTATAATACTTTTTATATTAACGCGTAGGCCACTATGTATGTTTTATCCAAAAAAAAAAAATATGATGCCTTAGGGGGGCGTATTCTTTACCTTCTACTCATATCTTTTGACATTTTTGGTGGGGGCAGCAAATTCCACCATTTCACCTTTGAATTTAGTAATTACATACTTTATATCCAACTCTTCTAAATAAATTGAAGAGCACAACAGCTTTGTTCCATTTTTATTTTGATCTCTTTGATTTGATTTGATTTTTTGTATAGTAGGTATTTTTTTTTAATAATCTTTTGTGTTTATATTTTTGTAGGAAGTTTTGTTGTTTATAATTGTTGTTAGTTCTGTGTGGAATTTGATTGGTTTGATCAATTGGGCGTTACCCCGTGTTGTGTGTTTGAGCGTCGCAATGTTATGTGTCCAAGTGTTGCAATGTTTATATGTCTGAATGTTGCAATGTTATGTGTCCGAGCGCCACAATCTTGGACAATTATCTACTAAATCAAATAGATAACAGAGCACCACATCGCTCTATATTCAATGTGTAATGCAGTCAGACAGACTGGAGATAGACTATATATTTAGCACTGCAATGCTCCCTACTGACGCCACAACACTGAGAGGCAGATTGGACAGTTTTTCTTTCTCCTTTTTCTTTAGGGTGGCATCCCTTAGTGTAACATACTTACTTTTATTTTTATTTCTTGTGTGAGAGCGGTATAAGAGAGAAGGGAAACAAGGAGAGTGTGAGAGAGAATAGAGAATAGCATTTATTTCTCTCAAATTTCATAGTGGATTTCTAGATGTGGTGTGGCTCCGAATTTTTTCACATTAAATCCTGATGTCCTTTTATTTCCTCTGTTTTTATGTTCTTGTTTGCTTCATTGCATGGTTTACTTCACAAACCCAACAATTGTAACGAGTTACATGTCTTTTTTTTTAATAGACTGTGATAGCATAGAAAATTAGACCTATAAATAGCAGGTTTTGTTCACTTGCTTGCCACTGAAAAAAAGAATTAAATTCTGTTGCATCTAATGCCTTATGGGACTTATTATGGAAGACCGGGTTGTTAGAATATAGAAGAGTTTTCGGGATAGTGGCGATGTTCTCTGCCATCAAAATATATCCTATCTTATCTCTTAGCCTAGTCTAGTTCTAAAACCTTCCTAATCCAATAATATATATATTAATAAAGTGATACTAATTCTTTTCCCCTCTATAAAAAGGGACTTTGCTGCCTACAGCTACAGGTAAGCAAAGCACACCAATTGTTTCCAAAGAAGACTAAGCTTCTTCCCCCCCTCTTTCCTCCTCGCTCTCTAAGTTTTGTAAACTAAGATGTTTAATGGTGTTTTATCTATTTCTGCAATGTTTTATTTTCATATTTGTGATTTATCTTTTTTTTTTTTTTTTGATATTTTGGTTGCTTTTCTTTTCTGATTTTCTGAATTGCAATTCTGTAGTGAATATAATCATTTTGATTTTTTTAATTTACAAACCTTTTTTTGTTTGCAGTTGTAGTAAATTTCTCTACTAAGTGAACACTATGAGTGGCTCTCAGATTGAAGTCCATGATTCTGAAAGAGCATCTATATACATAAACAAAATTAAGTGTAGGAAAAAGCTGTTCATAAAAGTTCAGATTTTCATTTCCTGAGTGAATATTTATGCTCTGCTTGTATATTGGTTCAGTTATGCCTAGGGTGGGAGAAGAAGCCTTTGAAAATATGAACCAGTACTTTGACAAGAAAAAACAATTACAAGAAGAGGCGAAAGCTATTGATCACAAAGCCGCTAAATACATTATAAAACTATTACTAGAAGATCCGAATGCCCCTCGCAAGAAACGGATATGGAGGAATATTGATATATTATAGCGTGAATGTCTGATAATTTAATTATGTTTGCTTAGTACCTAATTTAATATAAATGTTTGGCTGTATTGAAAGATCAAATATATGTGCTAAAAATAATTTTATTTTAATATAAAATATACCAGATTATCTTTATATAATTTATTCTTGAAATTAATATTCTCAACATATTATTATTTGTGTATCATCTTTTATTAAAAAAAATAATGTTCTCAACATTTTATTATTTTTTCTATGCGTCATTAGTTTGAAGATGGGCCGTTTAATTGAATTGTAATTTTGTACATAGATTTTGCCAAATTATTTTTCAAAATTGGCTTAAAAAATTAACATCTTGATTAAATGTGATGATATAAGGAATGATATTAGCGAGTTGGAGGTTCCTTCTAAACCTTATAACCCCTTTTTTGTTATTAACTTGATGGCCCTTCTATGAATTTTAACCCAAAAAAAAAAAAAAAGGCATGGAGCCTTACTCTTCCTACCGTCGCTTGATGGTAGCTAGCCGTCTCCCTTCCTTTCGCGTGCTTCTTCGGCCAAGTCATTTAAATAGAGAGTTTAACTCTATGTTTAAGAGAGTTAAAGTTAATCCTATTTAGAAAGATTTGGCTAAACCCTGTCCGGATCCTTCTCTAATGATGCATAAATCATGATCACATTATAGCTTAATCTTTATTTTATTAACTTAATTATAATAGATTATATTTAATTATATTTAGTTACTGTTAACACTGAAAAGTAATTAATTATAATTAATTAAAATCAATTATAATTAATTAATTATTTTATTTTATAACATAATGTTAAATTAAATAATTAATTACAATTTATTTATTATTAATTATAAATTAAAATAGTTATGTTATAATTAATTTTAAATAAAATGTAATTAATTATAGATTAAGTATAATTAATTATAAATTAATTATAAAATTAAGTATAATTAATTTGTAATTAGTTATGAATTTAATATGATTAATTATAAATTAAATTTAACTAGTTATAGATAATTTATAATTAATTGTAAGCTAAATGCTTTGCTTGCTTCGATCCACATGCAAACCCCAACAAGGTATAACTTTCTAAACTTAAGAAAATCCGTTTCGGCACTTGCAATGCGACGAACAATCACCCATGCGCATTTTTCTTAGCACGGTGGTAGGGAACTCGTTGCGATGCTCGTGGCGAGGCGGGTAATCTACCAAAAGTTCTATTTTTGATGTTTGCGGTGCGCTGAGGGACCCCTTATGCACGCTTCTCTAGTGTGGTGGGAGGGAACTCGATGCGGCGCTTACAATGAGGTAGGCGAGTCTTGTGCACATTTTTCTTCGGACGACGGGATAAAAATATAAGTACCAGTACGCGCCTTAGTGCCGTTGGGGAAATAACTGTGCTTCCAAACAGGTGCCCGAAGTCCCATGCACGCCTTTCTCTGGCATTGTGGGATTGAAGATTTTTTGCCACGGTGTCATCCGACACTACCTGTGCACCCATTTCTCTAGCATGAAGGGAGGCCTAGACTCATTAATTTTTTCCTAAACGAGGGAGACGCTGGGAGGCTACCAGATTTCCCAGTAAAATAAGGGAATTGCTTTGAACTTAAATGAACAAGTTGAGGACCAAAGGTTGAACTTAATATGACTACAAGGGAGTTAGACTTGGACTCTAACTTGAACAAATGAAAGAAACTCTAATTCAATTTGAACATCAATTGATCTTGTAAATTTTTGATTTAAAATTGAACTAAATGAGATAATAATGACTTAAATTGAATGAGACTACATAGGACCCGAATTAAACTCGAATAACTTGACCAAAACTTGGACAAATGCAAAGGACTTGGACTTTAATAAACCATATGAAATCAAGCCTAAACTAAGATACAATGAGCCAAGATTGATTCAAAATAACAAGACATTTCCAAATGTACAAACAAGAACTCATAGAGAATGCTCAATCCGACGTTTATAAGACGTCGGAAACCTTTCCGGCGCATTACCGGCGCAAAATATGTCATATTCTTAACCGATTATTTCGGCGATATATGTGTCGAAAGTTTACGACGCACATATCCGACAAAATGGGAGATTATATAGTTCTTAAAATGAATATATATTCGCGTGTTTTCCCGTATATATATATATATATATATATATATATATTAGTGAATATGATTTTTTTTTTCATCAAAAAGGGAGATTACATAGTTCTTAAAATGAATCCACAACTCTCTACTAATCAAAGAGCTACAATAGAATGTATGATTCCTTATCTAGAATTACAAAAATAAAACAATAAATTTCAAAGGAATCAACTCAAGATAGAAAACGAACCACAATATGCAACCACAACATGAAGCAAAATCCTGCTAAAAATGACATAGAAATCAAAATAACCATTGACCTAAACCAACAAATCGAAGAGGGGCACCAACTTGCCATGAACATAGACAACACGACAAGATAATCAAAGAAAAATCCTTCCAGCAATCGAGTTCTAGAATATGAAGAGTTAGATCTAAATGGTGCTAGCATGAAACATCAGACATCCAGAAAAGAGATAAATAGAGGTCTTTCAAAAATGTTTGAGAGGACAAAATGTGTTTTTCATTTTAGTTAAATATCTTTTTTTATTTTAAGCATTGATACATCCTCAAAAAATTATCTTGATCGGGCACGAATCTCGATGCAAAATCAAATTGGAAACTTCCAAAATTAATTTTGGGAACGTATGAACTCCGATTTCAGCGAGCTTACAGTCAAACTGAGCGTCTCGGAAATACGAACCCAACGACACCAAGATCAACCCAATCCGAGCCCAAATGAGTCTGAATCAAGGGTTCAAAGCGCTGTTGGAAGGTTCAAACCGCAATTTGAGTTACCAAACGGTTTCCGATTTTGACGAGCTTATACTCGAATCGAACGGCTCGACGAGACGAATCCAACGAGCCTAGGATCATCGAATTCGGACATCATTAAGGCCTTCAAATGTCCAACGAAACATGATCAAAGGATTCGATATCGGCCGTCCATTCAAACCACTTCCTGTTCGCCCTTGATCTCACGCCTATTTACGGGCTATGCCACTCCAGAAAAACTATAAATAGAGCCCTCGTTCTACACCAAGGGGACAAAAGTGAAGAGAGAGAAGAAGAAGAGTAGGAGAAGGAGAAAGGGGAATAGGAGATTCCTCACCTCCTCGACCACCGCCGCCGGAGCTCTTCCTGCCGCCTGAAGACGCCGGAACTCTGCCGTATTTTCGAGAAACACCAGGAATTCGCAGAAGAAGAAGGAGAAAGGGGTAAAGGAGATTCCTCACCTCCTCGACCACCGCCGAAGCTCTTCCTGCCGCCTGAAGACGCCGGAACTCTGCCGGATTTTCGGAAAACGCAGGGAATTCGTAGGATTTTGTGAATTTCGTGGAAGAGACAAGTTGTATTTGGATTATCCCGACTTGTGGGAAGAAATCCGCCATTTGTAATCTACGAAAACACTAGTGGAAATTTGCAACTGGGCGAGGCCCCGTGGTTTTTCCCTTTTTTGGGTTTTCCACGTAAAAACTCTTGGTGTTCACTCCTTCTTTCTGTTTGTGTGTTAAACTTACGTGCAACGCTTGGACGCGAATTTACAAACTCTACCGCCGCGTATTGTCTAACACGCAACAAGCATTTTGATCTTCTATTTTCTATATTTTATTTTTTATTCTGACAAATAACCATTTTTTTTTTAGAATGATGAGTATTAAAATACAAATGTTAATACATTTACACGCGCGTTCGAATTTGCAATACAAATAAAATATCAACTGCTTGATCATGTTTCTAAATATGTTTTAAAAGTTGGACTTAATTTTGATATCATTGCTATTTTGGCTTTAGTTGTCTACATAGAGCTCCTGTTATAAAATAAAAATTTCAGGTTAGATGCATGTTCTAGAAAAAAAATATTTGAAAATTTTAGAATAGTATTTTTAAATATTTTAAATCATTTTTATTAAAGAAGATATGTGGAAAGGTTTGAGTAGCTCTAATGAAAAATAAGATTAAAGAGAGTCACCTTAGATGGTTTGGTTACTAAAATGACAACCTTGTGATCCAATTAAGAGAGTAGATGTATTAGATTTGACTTATATTAAGAATGGTAAAGATAGAACTGAAAAACTTGGTTATAAAATATGAGAAATAATGACATTTCTTTATTAGATTTAAATAAGAATTTGACTCTTAAAATGATACATTGGAGAAAAAAAGATTTATGTAGCCAACTATTTATATTAGGCAAAGTGAGAAATAAAAACATATAGTCTCTTCCATCAAAATATATCTTATTTAAATCTCCTTTAACTTCTCAAGTTCTAAAAACTTTCCCATTCCAACAATACATACTAATAAAGTGAAACAAAAATTTTCTCCCTCCAAAGAAGACTAAATTAACTCCTTCCCTCCCTTTACTCTCTCACTCTCTATCTTGTAATATCCCACCCATAACTTAGATGTTTTAATGATGTTCATACTTCTGCTATATTTTATTCTCATATTTGAGATTTATCTATTTCTTTTGTAGTATTTTTGGTCACACCTTCATATTTTTCTGCTGTTATAGGTTGCTCTATTGATCTCTTTGATATTTTTTTGGTGCAATATCCTTCAAGCTTTTGTAGATTTAGAAGCATCTGATGCCTTACGGGACATATTCTTTACATTCTTCTCCATAAAACCTTCCTATTCCAATAATATGTATTAATAAAGTGATACTAATTCTTTTCCCCTCTATAAAAAGGGACTCTTTAATTTGTTGCCTTCAGTTACAGGTAAACAAAGCTCGTCACTTGTTTCCAAAGAAGACTAAACTCCTTCCCCCTCCCTTTCCTCTCTCGCTCTCTAGCTTGTAATATCCAACCCATAACTAAGATGTTTAATGGTGTTCGTACTTTTGTTATGTTTTATATTCATATTTGTGGTTTATCTATTTCTTTTTCATATATTTAATTGGTTGCATGCACCTTCCACTCATTTTCTTTTCTGATTTTCTGAAGTGCAATTCTATAGTGAATATAATCATTTTGATGTTAGAGGCTGCTCTTTTGGTCTTTTCGATTTTTTTTTTTGGTGCAATGGGAATTTTTTTTTTTTGAATTTACAAGCCTTTTTTTTTGTTTGCAGTTGTAGTAAATTTCTCTACTAAGTAAACGCTATGAGTGGCTCTCAGATTGAAGTCCATGTTGTTCTTCCAATTGCGGAAAAAGAGATATATAAGCTTTATTGTTGTGTTTCTAAGCTCTTTTTGTCACAACATTTATATACAGGATTATGAAGTAGCATATATATACATAAAAACAATTCATTACAGGAAGAAGCTGCTCATAAGAGTTCAGATCTTCATTTCCTGTGTGAATATTGATGCTCTGCTTGTATATTGGTCCAGGTAGGATTTCTAATATGGGAGATGATGAAGCCTTTAAATTTATAGACCACTACTTTGAGATGAAAAAACAAGTACAAGAAGAGGCGAAAGCTGCAGTGCCCAACAAAACCCCTCGCAAGAGACAGCTATGGAGGAGTATTAATATATTAATTATAGCGTAAATGACTGTGTTCAAAATATTAATACATTTTAATTTATAGTATATTTTTAAAGTAAAAAAAATATTGATAAAAAATAAATTATGATTTTAAAGCTAAAATAATAACTTGAGTTCGTTTATCATTAACTTGTTCAGGTTCAGTTCGTGTTTGATTCGAGCTTTATTGTTTGTGTTCATATTTGATTCGTTTAATTTAAGGATGAACATATTTAACAAACATATCTTAAATTTGTTCATGAACATTTTAAACAAATAATCCTAGCAAACATGGACAAATGTGAAATGCTCTTGCTCATGAAATTAAATTTATAATAAAAGCAGTTGTCTATTTAAAATGAAAATATAATTAATCTATATGAATATATTTTAGTTAACATATATTATAATTTTCAATACTTTAAATTTTATTAATTAAAAATAATTATATCATTATATTATAATAAAATTCAAATATTTCTATTTATATATATATCAATTTTAACTGAACACATTAGTGTTCAAACTTGTTTATTTAAGGACCGAGTATTTAAAATGTTGTTCAAGTTTGTTTGTTTAGTTAGTTTTTTTTTTAACCCACGGCGGGGCCTACGTGTTAATTTCCAAAAAAGCAGTTACAAGGTCCTTAGAAGGAACCTTCAGCTCACTAATGCTCGAAATAACTACAAGATAAAAAGAAATAAAACCTACGAGCCAGTGGTTCCTTTTTCTAAAATTACAAAATATATTTAAATTAGATTAAACGATCATAAACGAGCTTTAATCGAACCGAGCTTTAATTTTTTATATAATATTATTAATACTTACACAGCCAAGTATCAAGATCAAAGTCATCAAGAGGTCTCCACGTGACATGATTAGTGAGGAAAGGGAAATAATAAGGTCACCATTCACTCGATCTGGACCAAGCCAAAGATCTCTTATGTAAATCTCAGTGCCATAAATTGATTTATCATTTGTGAGCTCAGAAATATCATTTCATATCTCTGAAATATCTAGTTTAGATCGCTCCTCTTTACAACTAAGGCCCTCCAATACATCAAGTGGCTTAGAAAGTAGCTTTGAGTTCATGGGGACACCAAATAGGTCAGAGAAGCTTTACTACTCAGTTAACAGGGAAGGGGCTACACCTATGCATTTGTGGACTCCGAAAATTCGGCCCCGGCCTCCCCGCCGCGTTTTTTTTTTTTTTTTTTTGGCGAGGGAGTTTTAACTGAATAAGTTCCGAGGAAAATTTTGGAAGGCAGATGAGTTTGTAGATAAGACACTACCTAGAGATTTTGCCCTCATTTGGTGAGGACTTTATGATATGAGTTCTGGTTTCCTATAGGCGCAAGCCCCTATAGTTAATTACCCCTCCCGATCACGAGAGAGAACTTTCGATTAAGGCTAGTCGTCAATTAGATACATAGAGAATACGTGTTATCTGGCATATAGTAGTAGCATAGGTTTGGATTTGAGAATTTGAAATATTTGATATTTAAAATAGAAATTACACCATCTTGCACTTAAAGCGGATGGTGGGGGAATGGATGATAGACCCGATTAAGATCCCATGTTTCCGTCGTCCCGAGCCATCGTGGTCCCTGGTTTACTTAGTCAGAGGAGGTAGTCGACCCAACCTGAAAGAAGGATCCTTATCGGCAGCCATGGGTTGCTTCGTCCAAGAGGACCTTGTAGACCTGGGATGAGTGTTTGTCTAAGGGGACAAATTAGAATCCACCTTAGCTAACAGAGGGCTTTGTGCCCTATCGATCATATCCTATTGATTCATATCTCAAGGATTTGATGCCAATAAGGAGCGTATCGGCGCTGGCCATAACCGATATTTCGTGGTGCCATTTAGCGGCAAAACCACTCGGTTCAGAGAGCCCCGGGTTATAACCGTTTATCCTGCGGTGCCATTTGACGGCGAACCACCGGTTAGAGGACACGTACCACATCCTTATTGGCAGGAGATTGCTTGAGAATGGATCCTAGTAATATTTTCGACTAGGCATTTAACTCTATGTGAGCTAAAGTTATTTTCAGATTTGTCCACCTCGATAAACTACTGCGGATGGTGGATAGATTTTACTTTGAGTGATTAATGGATTGATTTTTATTTTAAATATTTTAGAATTTAGGATTTTGGATGATCTTTGGAATTTTTGGATTTTGATATTTTTGTGGAGTTTTGGATTTTGAATGGATTTTTAGGAGGCATTTAAAAATATTTGTGAACCCCTCCGGTTGAGATTAGCATTCAACACGGCCATCATCGGGGTGTTTGTGATCATTTCTCTTTATAGATTGAACCTTGTCAACACTGTCGGGCTGTCGACAGAGGATCAAGTTTCGTAGGTTTTATGTCATTGATTGTGAATTCTCATTGTTATAGGCCTTGAAGGCCTAATATGAATGTATTAAGACAAAAATAACGGTCGTCAAAACTGTATATTTATTTAATGGTTCGAACCCTATCGACTCCTATTGATCCGTATAGAAGGATCGGTTTCGAATTTGAATTCACTTACTAACCCCCGCGCAGCATCCCTAGACGTCACGTGTGTACAAATAACACGCTCGTCGGGGCATATGCGGGTGTTTGGGGGCATTTTATAATTGAACCCTGACTACTCCTTTTCATCTCCTTAGGAGGATTGGGTTCAAATTTAATAACCCGCGCAGCATCCGTAGACGTCATGTGTGTACCAATAACACGCTCGCCGGGGCCCATGCGGGTTTTACAATTGCTTTTACTCCTTTTAGTGTACCTATGTATATATAAACTACGGTGCACGTGTGGGGGTACTTTGAAAGTGTTTGTAGACGCCTTCTATCTGCTTATATGGGGGTTGCAGATCCGGTGGCGTGGCGTAGCAGCTTCTGAATAGAGTCATTCGCTGCTTCGTACAGGTAGATTATCGTGCACTACTCGTACGATTTATGCAGGTAGATTGTAGTACACAAACTAATCTCCTGCTTTTGTTTGTAGATAATTGCATGCATTTGTACTTATCGTATCTCATTTGCTTCTGCCTGCAATAACATATAGTTTGTATGATGAATATTATACAACCCCTGAGATATTTGTACTTCACTATACATCATTTGTCATTGTTTATAGAGGGCCAGTGCGTTGGACAATTATCAACCATGGAGGTGTTAGTGTCTTTGCCACAATAATTGGTAGGTACATTGAATGTGCTACAGACATGCTGTCTCTTCCACCATTCTTCATGTACTTATTTGTAGACATGCCTTCTATAATCATTCGTGGACAATTTATATTGCCTTGTAATGATTGTTGTGTCGACTGTATCAGCTTCAGCTTTATTATTCATAAGGCAATGTTACAAAATATTTGTCTAGCACTGGATTGCTATCGACTATAGAGGTATCTCTGTAATCATTGCATGCTACATTAAGTGTGTTGGCAAGAGACTTTATTATTTGCAATGACTACCTTGTCTTCTCACAAGATTGATAAGGATACTTCTATTATCGGCATATGATTTTGTAGAGTTTGTTGAGACATTCTTGTGCATCTTCTTGCAATTGTATCACACTACAGGAAAAATGCCTATTACCGGCGGTTCTAACCGGTGGTTTATGGACCGCCGGTGTTACCGCCGGTGTAGCTGGCGGTTTAACCGCCGGCTTTTAACGGCGGCCTAACCGTTGATTTTGGTATGATAAGCCGCCGGTATATATCACATATACTTGCTAAAAATTATTGATTATTATTTGCATTCCAACTGGCAATGGTACCCTTTAATACATATTGCATGCCTTGCATCTTTGCTTTCAAACAATTTCAATAGGTTCTTCATACGTCAACCTTTAACATTTGTAAATAACTATTGCATATGTTTACAAAATAGTTATCATTGATTGAGGGAGATCTTGACATTCATTTCATATTCTTCATATGTTCTTCATGAATATGCCATTCATGATTAAGATGGATAGCATTCACTTATGTTATATACTCTCCCTTTAGGTTGATTGTGGCTTATTATATGAGCTCATAAGTAGGTGTTTAGCAATTCATCATGAGTCTTTTTTAATTTGATTTGTTAATGCTCATTTGTGTGACCAAAATTATCACTTGATTTAAGCATTTTCACTTGCTTGCATGTCGATGTTTGTTGCATTCATTATACATCCTTATGACCAATGCATTTGTCCCAAATTAATTGATTGCACAAGTCTCATAATCATTTGTGATAGAAATATCTCACATGTGAATTATAATATTCATTAAAGTAACCTTGTGTATCTATTTGTAATTTAGATTACACATTCTTATTAACCAAAGATGGCATTTGAGTTATTGTTGCTCATTCAATGCTCAAGCAATTTTTTTCAATTTATTACCCTTTGTGTGTAATAAGTTCCATGTGATTTTGTAAGGTTCAAGAGCAAGTTCAAATTGAGTTCATGTCATGTCTTCTTTGTATCCAAATTAAGCTCAAGTTTGAGCTCAAGTATTACATGATTGTTCAAATCAAGTTCTAATTCATGTCATTTGTAGTCGATTTTGCATGTCCAAGTTTGAGTCCTTTATTAATTGTTCAAGTCATTTGGTTCGAATGTCATAATCATTTTATGTTCATTTGAGCTCATTTTATTGCAATGATGAGTCTTATTACTCTTTACTTGGTCAAATTTTTATTCAAATTGTTCAAGCCAATTTTTTTTTTGAGTCCATACTTTATGTCCCCTGCTGTACAAAAATGAGTCCACTGTTGTCCAAAAAAATGTCTAAGTCCTTGTCTTTTTTAGACAAAATTTCGGCAGCCTCCCGGCGTCTCCCCCGTTTAGGGGAAAAACTAAGAGGCAACCTTCCCCTCGACGCTACGTGAGCGCTTCAGGTAGGTGTTAAACATGACACCGCGGTCTCATATTTTATTTTTATCCCCGCCCGCTACGTGAGCGTTTAAGAGTTTTTTTTGTTTGTTATAAGAAGAAAACACATGTTAGAAAAATACAGATTTCCCCCTCTGCACAACGTGGGCATTCGGGGGTACTTATATATATAAAAAGTAAAATAAATTAAAAAAGAAACATTTTTTATCCCCTTCGCCGCAAGCGCTGCACCGGTTTCCCGCCCTACAACGCTACTTGAGCGCCTTGGGGGTTTGCTGGCTCGTTGCTAGCATTGAAGAGGGATCCTTAAATCGTCGCAAGCATCGCACCGGTTTCCCGCCCTCAACGCTACGTGAGCGCCTTGGGGGTTTGCCGGCCCGTCGCAAGCATCGAGAAAAGAACCAATTTTTTTATTTTTGCTCCTTTTTTTTTTCTCTTTTTTTTACATACTTCATACATACATTAGCAACAAAGACAATGAAAGCAATTACCAAACCTGCAGTGGAAGTTATAAAATCTCTAAACAATTAATGCAAGCGTATCACAAATAAGATTAGTAATTTTGATTGTATCTGCTAATGGTCTGGAACCCACTGCTCCAGTACTGGAATTCTCAAGATCCTTAAACCTGTTATCTCCATGTTCACAATCTTCTCAAATGTCACCAATATAATTCTTCTTATCAACTTGGATCCAGCAACTTCACTTCATCAAAAAGCTTTTCCTTCCATGCATATAACATTTCCAATGTGCAGGGATGGTTTCCTATAGCCTTCTCTACTTTTATCTCAAAGTTTCAACTTCTGTATCCAAGTGCCTGTGCCTGAACGATCTGGTTATCCTCGAGCAAGAAATCATATTCAAGGAGAAGCTTTTCCACACTGTTTCTGGACAACAGAGGCATGCGCCCTGGCAGAGATTGTTCACTTTTCTTGATCGTCGTGATTTGATTTTAGCTTTTGGATCTTTTCATTCAATACAGAAATCTTATATTTCAGCTTTCTGATATCATATGATGACTTGATTTCCTTCTCTTTGAAGCGGAGTTATTCCTTCTGAAGCTCTTCAACTTCATCTCTGGAACTAATAACTGTAAGTGAAGCCTCAATAGCATGAGTTCTCCAAAGAACTTGATCCATGGGAGTAACCGTACCAAGCTTAAGCCCCCTCTTATGTATGTTAAGGATATTAACCATGCTTGAAGGGAAAATCGCTGCCAACACACAGGCTAATGTCTTCATTGCTGTCGGACCCTTCCCTATTTTAAATTTTTTTTTAATTGAACCAATGTTTTCATGGCAAGCTCTCGAAGTGGTTCAATTTTCAGCATAAGGAGAAGCTTTTGTACCTTATTATTTTTCATCAAATACTTCTCAGGATCAGAAAGAATAGTGCTATGAAGAATGCAACTCTCACGCACATGCTGAATTGCATGTGTAGCATCCTCATATACGTAGGAAGCATCATACTCCAACTAAGCATTTCTGAAATGCTGAACACCATCTTTCACCTTGTCAAAGTAAAGGTCTCTCGGCACCTTGCTCGAACATAAGAGTGAATTAACAACTTTTGTGTAGATGCCGTCTCAGCAATGAAAAGCCTATAGCCGTACCAAATCTGAATGTTGTAGACTTGTAGTGAAAGCTTCTCCCATGCCCTTTCTTGCCTTAATAGAAAGAATGAACACCACAATAGCAAGGTGAACACTCCAACAGCCCTTCACTTCTCTCTTGGTCAAACGAACGTCATTACATGTTGCTTGCTTGAAGGGACGAACAAGTAGCCCTCGTCCTTGTGACAGGAATGGATAGCAGCTCTTTCTTCTCTTGGTTTGAATGGAAGAAGATTGCAGTGGCACCCCTTCTCTTTCTCTTCCTTTTGATTACTGTAGACATGCGAACTAGCGATGGAGAGAGACGGCGGCTTCTTGTGACTTCCAGAGAACGAAAAGTCGAAGAAAGGGAGAGCAAGATACGTGGCATGGATTGTATGTGAGGATTTGGGATGTTGCCGCTGGCTGCTAACAAGAGAATTAAGTCGGAGGCTGCTGTAGTTGGGTTGAGGGCTGAAGTGGAGAGGAAGGTCGGATTCATATCTCTAGCCCCAGAAACTAACAAGGTTCTGTTTAATCTCTTCTAAACGACGGACAAAAAGCTAGATTGAGGAGAAATCGCATCATGGAGCTGATGGGAGAAGGCCGGAGCTGCTACAGCAGCGGGATTTACTGAATCCCTCAGAAGGATTTCGACACAACGAGGTTTACAAATTAATTTGATTTGAAATCTTATTTGACTTTGCATTTTTTTGCTTAAACACATATGCAATGTTAATAATGATTTTTTATAATTAGTAATAGCATTAATTGAGGAGGACAATAATGCATCAGTTAATGAAAGCGATCTTGATTTGTGCATTTTCCTCGAAATTTGTGCTTTTGCCTCGTTTTACGTGTTGAATTCACCGATTATCAAAATCAGACAAATTAATAGTGGAATTAGAGTATTATCGATGTTCCGGTCTCAATGACGTCATCCGTTTCGCGATCGGACGTCAATTGAGCGGCGATGGGGGTTTAATTCCCTCGTAATGCGTGTCGTCTCGATTTGCGCTCAAAACCTCATTCAAACAAATTGGCAGTGCATTCATAATATTGACGGCATTTTGGACCCAATGACGCGGTTTGTTTCATGATCGGACATCGTCCAAACATCGTCAAGGCATGATCTTTATCGAAATGCATATTGTCGTATTTGAATCATCTCGGAATTTGTGCCACCACCTAGAACAATTCAAATTGATAAAAAAATATTTTCTTAATGTTGACGACGTTCCGGACACAACGACGCCTTCTGTTTTGAAATCAGACATCATTTCGTCATCGACAAGGCTAATTTCCCTCGTAACACGTGCCTTTGCATCATATTTGGATCGTCTTTGAAATTTGCGACATCACATCAAACGATTCAATTTGATCAAAAAAAATGTAGACTCTTAATTCTGACGACGTTTCAGACGCAATGAAATTGTCTGTTTGTCGATCGGACGCCATTTCATCACCGACGAGGGTAATTTCCCTCGTAACACGTGTCTTTGCATCATATTTGGATTGCCCTTTGAAATTTGCGACACCACATCAAACGATCCAATTTGATAAAATAAAATG
Organism: Dendrobium nobile; assembly: GCA_022539455.1. Lineage (NCBI taxonomy): Eukaryota > Viridiplantae > Streptophyta > Magnoliopsida > Asparagales > Orchidaceae > Dendrobium > Dendrobium nobile. The sequence goes on along the minus strand of CM039719.1, from coordinate 63,561,187 downwards.
TAGATTCTTAATGCCGACGATGTTCCAGACACAACGACGCCATCCATTTTTCAATCAGACATCATTTTGTCACCGGCGAGGCTAATTTCCCTCGTAACGCGTGCCTTAGCACCATATTTGGATCGCCTTTAAAATTTTCGACATCACATCAAACGATCCAATTTGATCAAATAAAATATAGACTCTTAATGCCGATGACATTCCGGACGCAATGGCACTATCTATTTGTCGATCGGACGTTGTCCAAGCGTCTTCGAAGCCTCGTTTTCCTCGTAATGCAGGCCTTTATATCATATTTACATCGCCTAGAAATTCACCACCATCTCAAATGATCCAAATTTATTAAACAAAATGTATATCCTGAATGTCGATGATGTTCCGGAGGCAATTGCGCTATCCGTTTGTTGATCAGACGTCGTTCGCGTATCGTCGAGGCCTCATTTCCGTCGTAACGCAAGCCTTAATATCACATTTGCATCGCCTAGAAATTCACCAACATCTCAGACGATCCAAATTTATCAAATAAAATATATTTTCTAAATGTCAACGACGTTCCAGACGCAATGGTGCTGTCCTCTTGTCGATCAGACGTCGTCCGAGCATCTTCGAGGCCTTGTTTCTGTCGTAACGCAGGCCTTTATATCATATTTGCATCACCTAAAAATTCACCACCATCTTAGATGATCCAAATTTATCAAATAAAATATATTTTCTGAATGTCAACGACGTTTCGGACGCAATGGAGCTGTCCGTTTGTCGATCGGACGTCATCCGTGCGTCTTCAAAGCCTGATTTCTTTGAAATGCACGTTGTCTCGAAATTCATGTCACTCATCAGGATGATCCAAATTGAACAAGAAATGTTTTGAACACAATGATGAAGTCTGTTTGTTGATTCGACATCCTTTGATCAGCCTCGCACTTTAATTTCGGGTGTCGGTTGTCTCTTTTGACCAATCTCATCTGATTCAATTGCGAGGGGCCTCGACCTAGTAGAATTCAGTGTCCTGATCGCAACGATACCATCTGTTTGGCATTTGAAGGTCATTTAACACCTTAAGTGACGTGTTTCATCAATGCACATATTATTTTATTTACCAGTTTGAGTCCTTTCTCGCGTGGTCTGATGTATAGGGGTCAACAACATTAAAGCCAGAATGGGCTATTTTACCAACCAGAAGTCTTGATGTGGCCAATCATCTATGCTGGTATACATATGCAGTAGCAACACCTTCCTGTTTCCTCTTTAGAGAGAAATCTTCTAGTCTTATTCGCTGCTCTTGTTTCTTTCAGATTTTTTTCTTTTTTTTTTTTGTTAAAACCCACTATGGGGCCTATGCATTAATATCAAAAGAAAGATTACAAGGTCCTTAAAAGAAACTTCTAGCTTACTAATGCTCAGAAGAGCTACAATCAAAATTAAAATAAAACCTAAAAGTCGGTGGTTCCTTGATCAACTAGTTACAAAAAATCCTAATATTAACCTAGGACTGCAAGAGGACAGCACCCAAAAGAGGAATCTCACAAGATAAAAGTTCAGCATGTAATTCCTGCAAAAAACAAAAGTCGAACCATCCAAAGCAAAATTGTCTTGAGTGTCCGAAGAGAGATCGTCAATCCGCATCCATCGAAGGAGCCTACAAAGAAAAAACTTACAAACCGAGATAGTAAGAAAGCAGTTCAAATCAAACACAATATTATCCAAAATCCACTCCCAACATGAAATTTAATAGATGTTAAAAATAGTAATATTATGCCAATAATTAGCCTGCTGCCACCATATAGGATAGTATAACAGATTTAACCCCACGGGAAAATCCCCCAGAATTTCAAAAAATTGTAGTAGATCAAGATAGAAACCCCATGCCTCATTTAAACCATCCATCCAGGAAAATTCCCAAAGCCCAGAACAGATATCGCCAATATCCATCCAGGTTAAGAAAATAACCACCTGAGAGTCAATAGACAAATGAAATAAACTAAACCCAACCCAACAATCATTCCAGAATTTGGTAACCCACAACCGGGTCTAGCAAGACAACTAATACACAACATCCTGAATAAAAAATGAAGTAGACACCCAAATCTCTCTGCCCAGGCTAAACATAAACATAAAAATAAGGATGAAACAGGTGAGTAAAGAGTGAACACTAAAACCAAACTTCTAGCCAGCCAGCCAGACAAGAGAAAAAGTCAAACATTCTGAATATAAGATAGACCAGCTTTATCCAAATAAACCATACCTTTCAAAATTGGGTTTAAGTTCCCAATATCCAACTCTTCATAGTTATGAATAGAACACCCTTTTTTAGCTAACCAATCCGCACAAATGTTAGCTTCCCAGTAAATATGAGAAATAAAAAAATTGATAGAAGTAAGAAATTGCTTAATTTGCCTAATTAAGTAAAAATTTTGAGGGTTACCAGGTATAACATCATTAATGATTTGAATAAGAAGCATAGCATCCACCTCAATCCACACGTTAGTGATACCCATCCTTTTGCATATATCCAAGCCATAGTTTAAAGCCATGAGCTCAGCCGTAATGGCATTCGAGCAATGTAAAGGGGCAGCATACGCAGCCAGAACATGCCCATAATGGTCTTTAATAAGGCCACCAGAACCCGTAGTATTAGCATCAATAGAACCTTCCGAATTAAGTTTCACATAAGGAGGCTTAGGTTTAATCCACTTAACAATTTTCTCAAAAGAAATGACATTCCCATTGTTGACAGTAATACCAAAACAAGTAGTCAAATACTTGCAATGTTTAAAATTCTGAACAGTAATAATGTTATAAGAAAAAGCTTGCAGAATTTTATATTTAATATTAGAAATAATCTGGGAAGCCTCCATCTTAATGGCATTGTGCTTAGCATCATTTCTAGCCTTCCAAATATAATAGGAATAAAATTAAAGATATGGCCTTTAGAAACATTAGCCCAATGCTCAATAATAGAAGTAACATTATTATGATGAAAGTTAAAACTTTTTTTTGGCAAGATTACTCAAATGAGACCAAACTTCTTGGGCAGTACCACCATTCACAAAAAGATGATCAATACTCTCTACATTGGAGCAACATAAGCATTTAGAAGCAATATAGAAACCGTTTTTTTTTTTGTAGCATAACGTCAATCGGAAGGTAACCTTTATTACAACTCCAAATAAGAATAGAATACGAGAGAGGAAAATTTTTGTGCCAAAAAGCCGAATATAAAATCTGTTTTTCCTTTTTTATTCTAAAATTTTCCCAAATATCTTTCAACTGAAACTTACCAGACGAAGAAAGAGTAAAAAGCATTTTATCTTTACAGTGAACCTGTAAAAGAATTTTTAATATAGTTTCAACAATATCAGAAGGAAGCATTTCCCTAAGCTTAAAGACATTCCAACAGTTATCATTAATGAAGCTAGAAACTTTAATATTTTGGCAGTAGAGTGAGTATTAAGTAAGGAATCAATAGAAGAATAGCCTAACAAGTTATCTTGCCAAAAATAAATGTCACATTTGTCCAAACCCTATCGAATAAATTGTCCGGCTTCCCATTTTATATTGCAAAGTCTTTCCAAACTATAGAATCAGCATTTTTGTAAAAGCATAAAGTCGGATGCATGTTATTGCAATACTTAACATTCATGTAACGAGCCCATAAACTAACATTATTTCTAAAAGAGAACCACAATTTATGGGAAAAAGCTTTGATAGTATCTTTTAAAGTTTTTCAACCAAGATCCCCTTCATTCAAAATACCACAAAGCTTATCCCAAGAAGACCAACATAATCCATTGCTATTGAACTTAGAGCCCCAAAAAAATTTGTTTATTATTCTCTCTAATTTAGAGCAAGTAGCATCAGAAGGAAATAAAGTATGAAAAAGATAAATCGGAATTGAGTTTAAAACATATTTAATAAGAACTAATCTACCACCATAGGACAAAAAATTAGAAGACCAATTAGACAACTTTTTCTGAAATTTTGTAAAAATATCCTCAAACAGAAATTTTCTTTTTTTTTCCTTTGTAGATGAGAGTCCCCAAATAAGTTATGGGAAAGTTCTTAGATTGAAAACCACAAACTCTTTGAATAGCATTAATTTTGTTCTGGTTAATAGAATCACCGACAATAAAAGTACTTTTTATCTTTATTAATAGACAGGCCACTTTGATGATTAAAACTGATAAAAAAATTGACTAACTCTTTAATATTATTAATAGAACTGTTAGAGAACAAGATAAAATCGTCAGCAAAACTAAGATGCGAAATAGGAAAACCTCTGATGGTACAAAAATTAAGGTTCGGTTTTCTCACATTTAAGTTGTCCAACCCCCTAGAAAGATATTCCATAGCAATAATGAAGAGAGCAGGAGAAATAGTATCACCTTGTCTTAAGCCTTTGGAAGATTTGAAGAAACCATGATTTCTACCATTAATGATAACATAGAAAAAATAATTTTCAATACTATTTTTAATAAGCAAAATGAAATTGTCATTAAAACCAAATAAAAAAAGAACATCATAAAGAAAATTCCAATTGAGATTGTCATATGCTTTAGAAATGTCAAGTTTAAAAATAACATTACCCCCTTTAACCTTAACATTAGTATCATGGGTAATTTCTTGAGCTAATAGGACATTATCAAAAATACCTCTACCCTTAACAAAGCCCGTCTGATTTAAAGAAATAATTTTGTGGAGAATGTTACTTAACCTATTAGCAATAATCTTAGAATTAAGTTTATTAAGAAAAGTGCAAAGGCTAATCGGTCTAAAATCATTTCAATTTATAGGGTTATCTTTTTTCGGAATTAGGACAATATTAGTAGACGAAAAAAATTTAGGATAAGAGTTACCCTTAAAGAAATCCTTCACAGCTTCGATAACTTCCGCTTTAATAATGTCCCAATTATGCTGAAAGAAATTGGTGGTGAACCCATCAGGGCCAGCAACCGCATCACCATTCAGATCATTAACCACATTGAAAATCTCTTCATCAGAAGGAATTTGACAAAGTAAGTTGTTTTCGAAATCATTAATAATTTTAGGAATGGTATTAGGATTGCTAATAGGAGCACAAAAACATTGACTATTAAAAATATTCATGAAATGCTCAACACCAGAATTACAAATACCATCATCAGACTCAATAGAAGTACCATCATCATCCACAATTTTATGGATATGACTCTTAGTTCTCTTCATATTAGCTAACATATGGAAAAATTTAATATTCATATCTCCTTCCATAACAAATTTAGCATTGGATTTTTGTTTCTAAAAGGATTCTTCCTGCAATTGCAATTGGAAAAGGTTTTCCTTGGCTTTATTAAGACAAGAGAGGTTATCAGAATCTGGGTTATTCAAGTAGATGTTATCAAGATCAGTAACTTTCATCTCAGCATCTTTAATATTAGAGAAAATATTTTTAAAAATACTTTTGTTCCACCATCTCAGGCATTGCTTAATATTATGCTTCTCTTTTAATGGCTAACATCTACAACATAAAGCATTATAGGTCTCTTCACCACATCTTCAAGAAAATTCCCTTAAGTTTGAAGGGGTCTTTTCTATCACACAACAAGCCTGATACATTTATCCACTTGAACCATCCATCATGAATTCTGCTAATGATATATCCATATATTACATCATCACTATTAACAATATACTTAAGGTATCTAAATCATGTACTCTTATTAGTGATTTGTTCACTCAAAGTCACTATCCCTCCCATTAGAATCTTAAGATTGACCTCTATAATTCAAATTTAAATTCAACTCCCTCTTTAGTCTTATAAATAAAGAAGTAATCATAAAAAAAATCATCATCAATATTGATACCTTGTGGCGATGACGGATTTAGGGTTTGGATGAAGATTCGTGCAAAAGGAAGATGGATACATTTGCAAAGTCCAAGCTCCCTTTTATCAAATTTGACTACTATAGCAAAATAGTGAGAGTTGTAAGTTAGGATGCGACATTTTGGATGAAGAAGCATGCAGAAGAAAGAAAGAAGGATACCTTCTGAATGGGAAATAACAGATGAAGAAGAACAAAGAGGAAATGTGACTTCGGATGCGACAGGAAGGATCATCATCGAATGAGGCAATGCATAGGGAACATCATCGAAGGAGCCGAGCAAAGGGTGCGAAGAAGAATGGCCAGAAGGAAGATGGTGGCTGCGAAGAAGAATATCGAGAAGGTTGTCATCAAACAAGGTGATGTATGGAGAACAAACGTCGCCGAAGGAGTTGAGTGACGGGTGCGAAAGAGTTGAGTGACGGGTGCGAAGGAGTTGAGTGACGGGTGCGAAGAAGAACGATCAGAAGGAAGATGATAGCGGTTAAGAAGAATGGAGAGGAAGTCGTCATCGAACGAGGCGATGCAGAGAGTATGAAAGTCGCCGAAGGAGCTGAGTGAAGTGGTGTTCCAGAACAAAACTAACAAATGAGAAAAATGCCCAGTCAATCGGTTTAGATAAGGTTATTTGCATCAGATTTGTGGTGGTAATTCCGCCAAAATTTTTTCACAACTCCATTGAAAAAATAAAAAATAATGAATACTTCCATTGCAAATTTGTCGTAAGTTTCGAGAAAAAAATATCTGTTGTGAAGGTCGTCGCAAATTGACAACTCTCTTGTAGCGGGCGAAGACAGACGATCACAAGAACATAAGCTAGAAGGCTGGAGGCCTTGGTTGTGCGGGACGAAGTCACGTTGGTCACATGTGTGGGTGCGGATGTGCCGCAAGTGCGCTTGAGCGGGCTGAACGCAGGTGTAAGTCAAGCCACTAAGGGCAATATGCGGTTCACAGGACTATCGTGAGCAGATGTGCATGATGATCTTACATACATGCGTGTAGGCACGGGGTTCAGAGCGGAGGCTAGAGTTGGGCTATGAGGTTGGTCCAGGTGTAGTTCATGCAAGATCTGATGTGGACATTCAAGCCCTAAAATGCAAGCGAATGCAGGAGATCAAGTTGAGGATCTTGGTTATGCATATCGATAGATTATTCGTGAACAGGAGTTTGGGAAGCAAAGGGTCTACTATAGGTGGGAGCAGGATCATTTGGATTTGGTGTGTCGGAGAAGTGGAGACAAAAATAAGATAAAGAACATCACAAAGACAAGCTGGTCGTGGAATCAGGATCTGACGGGTGGCTTGTGTGAAGTCGCGAGTTGGAGCACAAGGGATGGGCCTGTGGATCATGGGATGAACAACAATAGGTAGCGTGTGTTAGTTAGAACACGTAGGATCGCGAGCATAAGTTGTGGATCAGAATACACAGTTGAGGTCAAGTGCAAGCTGGATTTGACTCGATTCGATAAGTTTGCTCGTGGAGTTAGTGTAGGGAGCAAGAAGGTGCAAATTCTTGTGAACATGTGGTTCTTTTATATTTATTGTAAAATTTGGATCAATATGAAGATTATTATGAATTGATCCAGTTTTAGATTATTTTGTTCCAGCATGACATCACACTAGTTTTTAAGCACATATATATAGACATTGCAGGTTGCTATAATAATGACCCTATAAGCCCATTGAATAAAGGATTCCTATAGCTCCTCTCTCTCTCGCTTCTCTCCCCCTCTCTCTCTCTTCCAAAAAGCTCAAGGTGCTTCTTCTTCCTCACTCAAGAATTTATAACAAAGAACTATAGTAAATGAAATTTATACATTATGAACATTGTAGCCAGCACATGAAATCTAGGAGATTATGAAGATCATTACTTCCTACGTGCAAAAATGCTTATCTGTAGCCCCTTCTTATTAGGCTGTCCTATGATATTCTCAATTTTTAAAATTCAAAAAGTTAGTATGCCTCTCTGCGCTCTGACAAGTAATAGATTAATGGACTATCCAATTGATTGCCAAGTTTTTTAATGGGTTATTACTTGGTTAACAAATTTTTATATGGCACATTACATCTAAGCTATGCTTCCATTGGAATCCAAAGTTTCGATATCCTTAATTTTTACTCAATAATCTGTCCTCTGAACTCGGTTAGGATTTTTTTTTTTCATATAATAACTGGTAGGATATCATATCATTCAAAACTAAACTTAAGAGCAGGTTTGGTTCTCTTACTTGCCACTGAAGAAAAGAATTAGAATCCTTCCTGATTTTATTGGTTTAGAAGCATCTGAAGCCTTATGGAACATATTCTTAACGTTGTTCTCCTCACATCTTTTGACATGTTTGGTGGGGACTGCAAATTCTGTCATTTCACCATTGAAAATAGTTAATTAATTACACACATTCCATCCAACTCTCATAAGGAAATCTAAGTTTTTTTAATTAAAATTTGAAGGCATGTAGAAACTATTCCTTGATAAATATAGAGTAAATTTTGACTGTAAAGGACTAAAGCCATATCTGATTTTTCTTTTCATCTCAGGATTTATGTATTTTTAAGTATGAATGTCTACAAATCTCATTGTATTGTGAGGACATTATTCTAAAACTTTAGATATTTTGTTTAAAAAAGGTGATCACAAATCATTTGTTGTTTTGAAACTTTCTCAAATCCAAAACAAAATTTTAAGAAATAAAGTATCAGATAGACACTTAAAATAAAATTATGCAAGTACATTATGATAAATTTTATATATTTTTGTTAGAGAATATGATTAGTTTTATATCATCAAAAAGGGAGGTTACATAGTCCTTAAAAAGAATCAACAGCTCTCTACTAATCAAAGAGCTACAATAGGGTCCATGATTCCTCATATAGAATTACAAAAATAAAACAATAAATTTTCAAAGGAATCAGCTCAAGATAGAAAACGATCAACAATAGACAACCACAACATGAAGCATAATCCTCCTGAAAATGACATAGAAATCCAAATAACCATTGACCTTAACCAACAAATCGAAGAGGGCCACAAACTTGCCATGAGCATAGACAACACGAAATGATAATCAAAGAAAAATCCTTCCGGCAATCCAGCACTAGAATCTGGAGAATTAGATCTAAATGGTGCTAGCATGAAACCTCAAACATCCAGAAAAGAGATAAGTAGAGTTCTTTTAAATTTTCTGAGAGGACAAAATGTGTTTTCGATCCATTTTGGTTAAGTGTCTTTTTTTATTTTAAGTATTTTGATCTTGTAGTTTCTATTTTTTATTTCTTATTCTGACAAATAACCATTTTTTTATTTTTTTTTAGGATGATGAGTATTAAAATACAAATGTTAATAAATTTACAGGCGCGTTTGAATTTGTAATTAAAAAAATCAACCATTTGATCATATATATATATATATATATATTGGTTAAAATTCATAGAGGGGCCTACACGTTAATATCAAAAAAAGCTTACAAGGTCCTTAATAGGAGCCTCCAGTTTGCTAATGCTCATAAGAGCTACAAAAAAGTAAATAAAAAAACCTAAAAGTCGGTGGTTCCTAATCCTAACAATTATAAAATAACCTAGTAACATGCTAGGGCTGTAAGATATCAGCACCCGAAAAAGGAGTTGAGAAATTAAAGCAATAATCACACAACTTCTGCAAAACTCAAAAACAAACCTTCAAAATCTCTGAGCTTTCAACCTCCAATGCTTCCAATCAGGATGAAGAGATCCAGAAATCAGACTCGACACCTGCAAAAAAGAGAACCTCCAAAAAAGCAAAGTAATACTAAACTTGTCATGCCAATGATAATTACGAAATACATCACATGAAGAACCAGACGGATATGTCCATGCCTTTCTTATAAACCCCATTAATAAGACTGGAATGTTGAGAGGCAGAAACCTCACAGATCCATCTGAAAACAGATCTGAGCTTGCAATTACAAGTAAAGTAGTGCATAATAACCGACAACCACTTATACCAGAAAAACCCATGCTTGTTCCCAACAACCCAAATACAAACCATAAAAAGCTCCCATAAACTCCCTTGGACAAACACAGCAAACGAAAAACAACTCTGCCACAATTTAAGGAAAAAAGGGATGATCAGGACAATCCACATATCAGCCATACCAACCGCCCAGCAAACCCACGTAATGATAACCATGTCAAGCATAGAAAAGAAAATACCATAAAAACACCACTTAATGGTGTCTAATATAGGGTAAGCCACCACGGTGCAAATTAACCAAGCCTTTAAGAACAATAGGAATATCATTATCATTAAAATCACATAAACTAGGATAGGTGCAGTCCATTTTGGCCAACCATCAGTGCACCCATTACCCTCACGGAAAATGTGAGAGATCTTATAATTAATGCTGGAAAAGGTCTTGCTTCAACTGCCTAACTAGATAAAAGTTCTCAGCATTAAACAAATAAGAACTGTTAAGATAGTGTAAAATGAGCATAGCGTCAACCTCAATCCAAACCTTGTTAAAACCTAACTTAAGACATATATTGATCCCATAACTGAGACCATGTAACTCAACAATAAAAGTAGAATTACAAGAAAAAGGACAAGCAAATCATTTAATCACTTTTCCATAGTGATTCCTCAGAATACCACCACACCCAGCCACCTTCCCATTGTAAGAACCATCAGTGTTAAGCTTGATCCAATCAGGATTCGGTTTGAGCCAAGTAATAATCATATCCTTCCTATCTTTATAAGTGAGAAGCCACCTTGTAATAGCCTTTAAAATTCTCAGGTTTAATGATATTAGACACATAAAACATTCTAGTTTTATCACAAATAAAAAGGATGATATGAGTGGCATTCATCTTGGTCCCATCATGCTTAACTTCATTTCTACCCTTCCAAAGGTACCAAATAATGGTCGTGGTAAGACTATTCCTAATATGGCCTTTAGAATTCATGATTGAAATTGAAATTAAAAAGATCTTCAAAATGAATCCAAACTCTAACCGCAATTGACCCGTTGGTCAATACATGGTTAAGGGTTTCAATATGCTGGCAACAATAACACTTAGAAACAATATGAAAGCCTTTTTTCTTGAGATTACTATCAACAGGCATATAATTATAAATCACTCTCCAAGTAAGAGTAGCAAAAGAACTAGGTATGGAGTTATGCCAAATAACAGAAAAAAGGGGTTATGAGATCTATTCTCTTTAATAGAATACCACGCTTCCTTCAAAGCAAATTGACCATTATGAGACTTAGTAAAAAGAATGCAATCATCTTTATCACTTTGTAAAGGAGTATTAATAATGATATTAATGATAAAATCAGGAATAATCTCCTTCAACAAATCAATATTCCAAACCCCATTACTAAAGAAATTTTTAACTAATAAAGTAGAAATAGATCTAGTGTTAAGCAAATTGTTGATTGAATAATTGCCCAGCCATTGATCTTGCCAAAAAAACACATCACCAGTGCCAATACCCTATTGAATGAACTCTTCCATCTCCCCCTTGATGTTACAAAGCCTCTTCCAAATGGAGGAGTCACCCTTTTTTGGGCTACAAACTGTGGGATGGTTAAACCCACAATACTTACTATGTAAAAACTTCGCCCATAAACTATTTTTAGATCTAAAGTTAAACCAAAGTTTATAAGCAAAAGCTTTACTCATATCCGCCAAATTTTTACAACCCATCCTCCCTTCCTTCAAGGAACCGCAACATTTCTTCCAAGATGCCCAATGAATAACACCTTTACCATTACTAGAGCCCTAAAAAAATTTGTTCAACATCTTTTCAAACTTATTACACATAGAAATATTAGGATTTAAAGTGTGAAATAGATAAATAGGCAAAGCAGAAAGCACAATTTTAATTAAAACAAGCCTCCCACCATAGGAAAGAAAGTTGAAAGCCCAATTATTAAGCTTTTTGCCCAACATTAAAGTGATACCATAAAAAAGATTGGACTTTCTCTTGCCTTTATAAATAGGAGTACCTAGATAAGTGATAGGCAAATTTAAGTGAGAAATGTCAAATTTATCATGAATTCTTGCAATACGTTGGGAACTTATCAACTTACTAGTAATGAAGCCACTTTTACTATTGTTAATCATTAAACTACTTAGAAGTTGAAAATGCTCCAAACATTTAAAATGCATTTTAAGCATTTTAATAGAACCATTTGTAAAGATAATGAAATCATCAACAAAACTAAGATGAGAGATAGGAAAACCCCCAGAAGTAGCATAATTAATAGCCGTGTGAAGCATATATAAATTCTCCAAAGCTCTAGAAAGGTACTCCATAGCAATTATAAAAAGGGCAGGGGACAAAGGGTCGCCCTGTCTCACACCATGCGAAGAAGAAAAGAAACCATGAGAGCTCCCATTAATGATAACAGAAAAAAAAAATAGTTATTAATACTATTCTTCACCAAATTAATAAATATCTTATTGAAACAAAAAAGATCCAGAATAGTGTACAGAAATTCCCAATTAAGATTATCATAAGCTTTGGTGATATCAATCCTAATAATCATATTACCTCCCAAAATAGGTTTGTTTATATCATGGACAAGCTCTTGAGCCAACAGAATATTATCAAAGATAGCACGACCTTTAACAAAACCAGTTTGTCCAGGGGATATAATTTTATGCAATATTAAAGACAATCTCCCCATAATGATTTTAGTAATTAATTTATTAAAAGAAGAACATAAATTGATAGGCCTAAAATCATCCCAATAGTTAATAACGTCTCTTTTATGAATCAAAACAATAGAAGTATTAGAAAAGTACTTAGGGTAAGGGTTACCCTTAAAAAACTCAATAACAACTTCCATTAAATCATTTTTGATAATAGGCCAAGCCTTTTGAAAAAATTTAGTAGTGAAACTATCAACACCAGTAGATGAGTCAGAATTCATCTTACTAATGGTATCCCACGTTTCCTGTTCAGTAGGTAAAGCAGTTAACAACTTGTTATCATTATCATCAATAAGACGACGAATAAGAGAAGTATCAATATTAAGCTGAGAACTGAAATCCTTGTTAAAGTTCTAAAAAAAATTACTGAACACTAGAGGCATAAATCAAGTTAGGAGTATTCAAAACCACACCATTCGGTTGATTAATTTTATGAATGTGACTAGAATCCTTTTTATGATTGGCAATCGAATGAAAGAATTTAGTGTTTCTGTCACCTTCAGATAAAAAATTAGAAGATGCTTTTTGCTTCCAGTACATCTCTTCCTTCTCTTGTAACTTAAAAAGACCCAATTTGGCCTCATTAAGCTTCGAAAGATTCTCATTAGAATGGTCATTAATATAATCCATCTCTAAAACATTTATATCATTTTCAACCTTAGTAATATTCAAAAAAATATTTTTAAAAACCATCTTATTCCACCATCTAAGCATTTGTTTAAGCCTCTTGAGTTTCATACACAACCTATGCATCCCAACAATGTTATCATTGGGATACACAGGGGCAGACCAATTAGACTCCACAACCTTAAGAAAATCATTGTGCATTAACCACATATTCTGGAACTGAAAATTAACATGCCTATTACCACTAGATAAATTGATATTCAGAAGTAGAGGAGAATGATCAGACAAGGTTTTAGTAAGGTGCTCAATATGCAATAGGGGAAATTTATTAAGTCATTCATCATTGAAAAAAGTTCTATCTAATCTTTGTCATATAGTACCTCTATTCCAAGTAAAAGTATTCCCAGAAAAATCAATATCATGCAAGTTACAATCTAAAATCATATTATTGAAACCCTTCATAGATAGAGCATTGGGAAGACGACCACCAATTCTCTCATCCAAATTGGCAATAATGTTAAAATCACCACCAATAAACCACGGTTTATCAATCGCCTCCGCAAAAGTCCTCAAATTATCCCAAAGAGGGAACCTACCTTGATGATTACAAGCAGCATACACAAAGGAACCATAGCAAAGAAGATTTTGATACTCAATAAGAGTATGAATTGATTGGGTATTATCTTAAATGATGTCAATTTTCATGTTACTATACCAAAAAATATATATTTTATTAGTACAAATACAAAAAGCCATATTAAAACCAAGAAACTTACGAGTAGCATCCAGTTTATTAGCAACAATAAGATGTTCAATTAAAATCAACAAAGAAATATTATGAATCCTATACAGATTCCTCACTCTATCCCTAGAGAAAGAACCACCCACCCCCCTAATATTCCAAATAAGGGTACTAAACATTAGAAAACTTCTTAGATAAATTAGGAGATCCAACAACTCTAGGAGCAGAAGCCAGAATTGTTTTAATGTTTTTGCTCTTTTATTTAGAAGTGACTATAGTAAAACCATTATTCACATTTTTTTGCCCAACATTAGAATCAGGCGTGGACTTAAGCACCTTTGGTTGACAATCCCCATCAGAAGAAACCAATATGTTAGACGACACAACAACCTCCCATTCTTCCACATCTTCCTCCCTATTAATGTTAGAGTTAGGCTCTTGATATTGACCTTTAACTTTGTTGCCAATCTCCCTGTCCTTCTCAGGCACATTATGACTGTCCCCTATCAAATTTTCCTTCAACTGACACTATTCCAACTCTTCCTCTTGAGACACTACAAGAATGCCCACATGATCAATATTTTCCACCATATTCTCCTTTCTAACAAACTCATCCTCATCCCTCGAGTCTATCTGAATAAGATGGGGTTCCCTCACAACACCAGAAACCACCTCCGAGGGGAGATTAGTAGTTTCGATTTGAGCAGTTTTAAAATGCTCAATAGGCATAGTATCATTCTCCTTTTCTAAAAAGACTTCCACCACTTGAGGATCCTCCACATCCTTAGCTATACTAGCCCCAACCAATTGATTGAGAGTAGAATCCTTCATTTCCATACTCTCCGATTCTAACAACTGACTCTTAGAAACAATTTGTTTATTTTTTAATTGAGGATGAGCAATAAAGCATTCAGTGAAAGAATGACCATGAATTCTACAATGGTTACAATAATCCGGGACCTTCTCAAATTCCACTTTTTGCAAATAACCCTAATTTTCAGAACCTAGACAAATTTCTTTTGGATGTTTTTTTAGTTATATCAATTTCTATGGGAATCCTAGCAACCGATCGTCTAGATCTAGTAGCCGTAGCATGATCAGTTTGTAAAGGTCTCCCAAAAATCGAGCCTAGTACATGCAGAACATGTTGATTAAAGAAATGCAGGCGAATATTAGGAAACGACAACCAAATCGGAACAATCGGAGATTCCTCCGTAATATCAAAGTAAGGTGTCAATTTCAACAATCTCATATGACAATTAGCAATATAGTAAGATCTGCGTGAAAAAATATGACTATAGTCAAGGTCGTTCGAGAGTTGAATCGCAACATGCCTCGGATCTAAAATTTCAACAGAGAAATTACCAGAAAGTTTTAGATTCCCGAAAAAACCATGAATAGAATCTAAGTTAGGACGACGTAAAGCAAATTTTCCCACAAGAGTAAACTAGTAAGGAGCAGCTAGACAAAAAACATCTTCATTAGAAAACAAAATTGCCAGAAATCCTTTAACAATTGAATTTTTAAACTCAAAACCTTCACCTTTCACATCGGAAGGACCAGTAATAACATCTTTAAAGGATCTCAAAGAAGAAGATTTTTCACCATCGGGAAGAACAAAAAAACTTGATTTAGCAAATGGAGGCACAGCCGGCAAAGAGCCCCAAGGGTTAGCCGAAGAATCCATCACAGGTATGATCACGAAAAGGAACCTAAGGCCACAAAGGCCCTAGGAGAACGATCACATAGAGCCTACCAAAATGATTGGACTGAGAAACCCTAAAAAATCCATGAAGAGAATGAGCCAAAAGGGGAGAAAAAAAATCGCCAGAGCAAAACACAAAAAGCAGGAGAGAGAAGGTGTTGAGAACTGAATCTTGTATATGCCATGTTTCTAAATATGTTTTGAAGTTGGACTTAATTTTGATATCATTTCTATGCAGGCTTTAGTTGTCTAAATAGAGCTCCTGTTATAAAATAAAATTTTCAGGTTAGAAGCATGTTCTAGAAAAAAAAAAATATTTGAAAATTTTAGAAAAGTATTTTTAAATATTTTAAATCATTTTATTAAAGAAGATACATGAAAAGGTTTGAGTAGCTCCAATGAAAGATATGATTAAAGAGAGTCACCTTAGATGATTTGGTTACTAAAATGACAATCTTATGATCCAGTTAGGAGAGTAGATGTATTAGATTTAACTTATGTTAAGAATGGTAAAGATAGAACTAAAAGACTTGGTTATTGATATGTCACCAAAAATATTCTTTATCCAGCACGAATCTAGAAGCAAAATTGAGTTGAAAACTTAAGCAATTAAATCAGAGACCATCCGAACTCTGATTTCAACAAACTTATAGTCGAACTGAACATCTCAGAAATATAAACCCTACGACATCAAATTTGACTCAATCCAAACGGGTCGAAATCAAAGATCCGAAGCGATTTTGGAAGGTTCAAACTATAATTTGGATTACCAAACGGTTTCCAAATGTGACATGCTTATAGTCAAATCAAACAACTTAACGAGGCAAATCCAACGAGCCCAAGATCATCAAATTCTAATAACATTATGATAGTCAAAGGTCCATTGAATGGTGTATGATTGTAGGAATCAAGATCAGCCATCCATCTGAACCACTCCTAATTTATCCTTAATCTTCCACTTATTTACAAGCAATAACATTCAATAATTATATAAATAGAATCTCATTTCCTCTTGAAAAAGGGGGGGGGGAAGGCAAAAGAGAGAAGAAGGAAGATGAGGAAGAAAGCTCTAGCCGCCTAGCTCCTCCTCGACCACCGCCGAATTTCTCCCACACCACCATCAGAGCTCTAACAAAACACCCACCAGGTTCTATCAAACCACCACCAGACCATCCGAGGACGTCGAAGTGTCACTCGAAGCTGGAGTGCCCCCTGACGCTGAAGTGCTATAAGCGGATCACCACTTGACATTTGAGCGTTGCTGGAACACCACCTGACGCCCAGAGTTCTGCCTGAGTACCATCCTCCTACTATGCTCTTTCTAAACTCCCTCACTAGACAACGATTTTTCTGACCCCAGTTTCCTGCCGACTACGATCCTTCCTACCTCCCTCGCAAGACAATGGTCTTTCTGACCCCGGTCTCCTACCGACTACGACCCTTCCAACTTTCATCGCCTACTACGGTCTTTTCAACCTCTATTCTATCAACTATGGTCCTGTGAACCAAACAAATATGTCTATGTTGATGTGCTCTATATGATGTACAATTGCGATATCAAGCCAAGACCTTGTCCTAAAGAAGGGCCTCATTTGTAATTAACTGTAAATACTAGTAAATTCATTCAAACTGAGCCAGGCCTTGTGGATTTTCCCCTTATTCAGGGGTTTCCACGTAAAAACTTTGGTGTCTTTTATAAATGTTGCACCTTCTCTCTTTCATCTGCTTGTGTGCTGGATCTAAGTACATCGCTAAGATGTTAAACTATATACTTCTCTACCGTTGCGAATATTCCACGACGCAAAAGTTATAAAACATGAGAAATGACATTTTTTTATTATATTTAAATGAGAATTTAATTCTTAAAATGATACAATGGAGAAAAACGATTTATGTAGCCAACTCCACGCAGTGGGATAAAGACTTGATGTTTTTTTGCTATTGTTGTTGTTGTTATAGAAAATAAAATAGTTTTCATGATGGTTATTTGTAGACATAATCTTATTGGACATGCTACCTATATAAATAATAGTGATGTTTTTGAATTTATATTAAGCAAAGTGAGAAATAAAAACATATAGTCTCTTCCATTAAAATATATCATATTCAAATCTCCTTTAACTTCTCCAGTTCTAAAACTTTCCTATTCCAGCAATATATACTAATAAAGTGATACAAAAAATTTCCCCCTCCAAAGAAGGAACAATTATTTGGTCAGGTGACCTGATGTAGCTCTATGTTCGGACGCCAATAATATGTCGCCACATGCTCTGACTCTTTACCGCGTGGCCTGATGACCCGACCTGGACCGGAGCACGGGATTGCTATGTTCGCGTAGTGCTCGGTATTGCTAGGTATTGCTCGGTATTGCTAGGTATTGCTCGGCAATAACAAGAAATACCGCTCTGTCAAGACCAATACCGAGAAATACCGAGCAATACCGAGCTCGATATTGCTCGGTATTGCTTAGTATTGGTCTTCATAGAATGGTATTTCTCGTAATTGCCGAGCAAAATTGACCGATACCTAGCAATACCGAGCAATACCTAGCAATACACGCACATAGCAATCCCGGGTCCATTCCGGGTCGAGTTGTCGGGCCGCGCGGTAAATAGCGAGAACACGTGGCACTATTTTACTGGCGTCCGAACATCAACCTACGTCAGGTGACCGGAAAAAATAAAAGTCCCCAAAGAAGACTAAACCCCTTCCCAGCCTTTCCTCTCTCTCTCTCTCTCTCTCTCTCTCTCTCTCTCTCTCTCTCTAGCTTGTAATATCTGACCCTTAACTAAGATGTTTTAATGATGTTCATACTTCCGCTATGTTTTATTCTCATATTAGAGCTTTATCTATTTCTTTTTAATATTTTTGGTCACACCTTCATATTTTCTGGTGTTAGAGGTTGCTCTTTTGATCTCTTTGATATTTTTTTGGTGCAACGTCCTTCCAGCTTTTGTAGGTTTAGAGGCATCTGATGCCTTATGGGACGTATTCTTTACATTATTCTCCTCGCATCTTTTGACATGTTTGGTGGGGGCAGTGAATTATGTCATTTTAACATTGAAATAAGTTAACTTTAATGAGGAAATTTAAGTTTTTTTTTTTAATCCTAATAGAATATATAGGAGTTTTCGGGATAGTGGGGATAGTGGGGATGTTCTCTGCCATCAAAATATATCATATCTTATCTCTTAGCCTTGTCTAGTTCTAAAAACTTTCCTATTCCAATAATATATATTAATAAAGTGATATTAATTCTTTTCCTCTCTATAAAAAGGGACTCTTTGCTGCCTTCAGTTACAGGTAAACAAAGTTCGCCAATTGTTTTCAAAGAAGACTAAACTCCTTCCCCCTCCCTTTCCTCTCTCGCTCTCTAGCTTGTAATATCCAATCCATAACTAAGATGTTTAATGGTGTTCGTACTTCTGCTATGTTTTATTTTCATATTTGTGATTCATCTATTTCTTTTTTTGTTTGCAGTTGTAATAAATTTCTCTACTAAGTGAACGCTATGAGTAGCTCTCAGAATGAAGTCCATGCTGATCTTGTAATTGTGGGAAAAGAGGAGAAAGGTAAGCTTTATTGCTGTGGTTTCTATGCTCTTTTTGTCACAACATTTCTAACAGGAAGACGCTGCTCATAAAAAGTTCAGATCTTCAGCTTCGTTTGGGAGGTTTTCTTATTGCTTTCAAAGTTATTTTTAGTTAAAAAATTAAAATTTTTATACTAGAAAATAATTTTAAAAAGCAGTAAAAAAATCGTCCCAAACGAAATCTTCATTCTGAGTGAGTACTGATGCTATATCTGCTTGTATATTGTTCAGTTGCTTTAAGAAATATGGGAAATGAAGCCTTTAACACTATGGACGAGTACTTTCAGAGGAAAAAACTACTGCGAGAAGAGGCGAAAGCTACAGTGCCCAACAAACCCCCTCGCAAGAGACTGCTATGGATGAATATTTTGGCGTGAATGTCTGATAATTTAATTATGTTTGCTTAGTTCTTAATTTAATATAAATGTACAATAATTTAGCTGTAATGACAGATCAAATATATGTGCTAAAAAATAATTTTATTTTAATGTAAAGTATATTAGAATATCCTTATGTAATTTATTCTTGAAATTAATATTCTCAACATATTATTATTTGTGGATCATCTTATATTAAAAAAGTAATAGAATATGCATTAAAATATTGAGGAATATTACATATATTACATTTTCGGTAGTAATTAGTAGGGATTGTTGGCTCCTTAAGTTTATTTTTATGTTGATTAATTATAGATCTTTGAGTATTAGAGAGTATTTAATCTATTTAAAGACTTATAATCTTTTTTTAATGAATTAACACTTAAGCTCATAATTAAATTTTATGAAAACAAAAATTTCTTTAATTTTTTAATTGACTTTTGTATAATTATTCATAATATATCTATACTTTTCTCTTTTTTTTTGACTGTTTTCTTACTTTAGTAAAATTGTTGATATTTTAATATATATATATATATATATATATATATATATATATATATATATATATATATATATATATATATATATATATAAATATATATATATGTCCTTGAACAATGACTTTTTATTTGGTTCGGTTGACCGGATGCAGAGGAACATCCGGTTGTAGGTAAAATCCCGCCTATACCAAGATGTAGCGAGTTTTTTGAGTATAGGGGGATTTTGCCTACAACCGGATGTTCCTCTGCTTCCGATCGGAGGACGTAATAATTGTTCTTGAACAACCGACTGAAACGAAGCATCTAAGCAGTCTCAACTAAACTAAGTAACTTTGAAGTTATAAAAATATATTTAATTTTTTTTAATTAAGAATTCTTGACTATTATACTCACTTATATTTAATATCATATCTCTTATTAATTCTCTATTAATTTCATTACCATAAAACATTCAGATTTCATTATCAAAAGGGCCTTTCAAGAATTAAATTGCTATAAGGTAAAAATTTTTATTATGACTCATCAATTCTTTTGGGAATGAATTAAGAGAAATTTCTTATTTTTTTATACTTGTAATTTAATATAGGGCATTTTATAAAAAGGAGCTCGTTTTAAATTTAAATTAGTTTAAGGAGCAAGTTAACAAAATAATTTAAAAGGAGCAAATACGGAACTTAATTATTCGATTTCTATTGAAACCGGATAATGAAGAGGAGGAAATTCCGGTTTCTTATTTTGTTATTTTTATGATTTATATCATTTTATTTTTTAAAAAATTCAATTTAATCGTTTCTAAGGAAACCGGAAATCAATGTTCCGGTTTCTTAACAAACCAAAAAATGATTTCATGAAGAACCATTATTTTATATTAAATAGCAATAATAATAAAAAAGATTTTAATAAGATTATTATTTAAAATATCCGATTTCAATATTTATTTTTTATTTACATTGTTTCAAATTAAAACTATTGGTTTATTTAAAAAAAAAAAAATATACATGTATTTTTTTATTTATTTCACTTAAATATTTTAAAAAATATAAACATGTAAATAAAAAAGAAATAAATATTTTTAAATAATATATACTTTTTTTTTTGGTTAAAACCCTCGGTGGGGCCTACGTGTTAATTTCAAAAAAGAGGTTACAAAGTCCTTAAAAGGATCCACTAGCTCGCTAATGCTCGAGTGAGCTACATAGAAAAGATAAAAAAGCCTAATGAGCCTGTGGTTCCTTAATCTAAAATTACAATAAGCAAAAAGAAAATAACAAGGGCTGAAGTCTCTCAGCACCCAAAAATTGAAGCTCAATAGATAGTCGTTAAAAATAGGCTTCCTGCAAAAAAGGAGACGCAAAAAGGAATGCAGCACAAAAAATAACCAGAAGAGACATACCTGAGGGTCAAAGGAGGTGATGAAGATAAGATTGGAATAACACCTGCAATGAAGCCTCCAAAAAACTAAAATAGAAGTGAAAATTTTTAACACATCATTGAGGAACTTAAGACAATAGACCGCAGAGGTATTGATGCGATAACAGTAAAAAATGTTCCACACAGAAGCAGCAGAATACCGGTGTTTACTCAGATTCAGAATAATATACAGGATATCCAGCTGCAGCATTTTAATTCTATAATTCACACAGTTAAACTGCAAAGGAATCAAGATAAGACGCAATTGAATAGAGAAGCAGCAGTTGACACAATATAACATTGAGATGATTCCTACAAAAACAAGGATGGATAGCATGGCCAGATAAATGAATAGCACAGTAATGAGAAGACAATCTTGTTTTAATCCACGGCTGGCAGCAATTCAAATCGAGAAGGTTTAACAGAGAAGTAAACATAAAAATGGAGAACAAGCTGCAGGTAAAAAGAAAAACCAGTAAATAGAGGTGTAAAAAACAGGGCAGCGGATTACTCATGTCTAATATACGGTAAGGCAGTGTTATCTAATTTGATCAAAGCTTGTAAATTAGGATTCAACTCGGTAGGATTCAACTCAACATACTGATCAATATTGCAACCATAATTCGCTAACCAATCAGCACACGTATTAGCTTCACGAAAGATATGAGAGATATAATAAGTGACAGTAGAGAGGAAAATCTTAATTTTCCTAATAAGATAAAAGCATTTAGGATTACCCGGCACCATATTATTAATAATCTGAATGAGGAATGAGGAGCATAGAATCAACCTCAATCCAAATGAAAGTAAAGCCCATTTTAGAACAGATTTGAAGACCAACAAAAAGAGCATAGAGCTCAGCATGAATAGCAGAATTGCAACAGATAGGTTCAGAATAGGCAGCAAGAACATTACCAATGGCATCACGGATTACTCCACCGGCCCCAGCATTTAGATGGCCAAAATATTAAAATATATAAATGTAATATTTTAAATAATATATACATGATTAAAATATTTAAAATTTAATAACTATTGGTTTATTTAAAAATATATAAATGTAATATTTTAATGTAAAAATATATTTAAGTAAACTTTTTATGTAATTATTATGATGTTTTTACATATTTAATATTTAAATATTTTTAATATTTAAACTTATTAGAATATTTTAATTTTATATAAACCGATAGTTTTTAATTTTTAAAATTTAAATTTTATTTTTAATTTATTAATTTATTAAAATGTTTATATTTGATATATCGTCCAAAAATTAAATTTAATAAATGTTTATTCTAATATTATAATATAAAAATTAAATTTCATATTTATATTTATATTTATATTAATAAAAATGTTTATCCTAATATTATAATATAAATTTTTTTAATATAATCTTTCATAAAACCAAATTTTTATATTATATTTTAAAATTATTAAATATATAAGAAAATTTTAATATAAAGTTTAAAAAGATTATAAACATTTTAAATTAATTTAAAATAATTATAATCTAAAATTATTTTAAATTGCATATATTTATATTATTTTAAATTTCACTATTTATATTATTTTAAATTTTCAATATTTATATTATTTTAAATTAAAAATATTTAATATTTATTTTATTTTATAAATTTAATAAAATAAAATCGGACATAATTTTTATTAAAATTTTCATTTTTATTAAAATTTTAATTAAAATATTTATTTTAAGAAACGTGAAAGAATTTTTATATACTCTATTTTTATTTTAATATACTCTATATCTATTGGCAAAATTTTTATACACTTATCCGGTAAGAAACCGGATTAACAAAATCCGGTTTCTAAAGAAACCTAGAAACCGTATTTTGTTAATCCGATTTCTTGAATTTTGTCATCCGGTTTCTTTTAAAATCACGGTTAATGTTGAAACTGGATAATAAAGTATCAGTTTCTATTGAAATCGAATAATTAAGTTTCATATTTGCTATTTTTAAATTATTTACTTAACCTGCTCCTTAAACTAATTTAAATTTTAAAACGAGCTCCTTTTTATAAAATGCCCTTTAATATATCAATATCGGACTATAATATCATTTTTATAATAAAGTCTAAGCCTTTCTTCTAAATGTGAATTGATTTTTTTTATGACAATATTAGTTTTAAAAATGTGTATTTATTAATTAGTGTTGAATTGTGAAATTATATTAATATATTTTCTCTATTATGATTTTAAGAAAAATATCAAATTTTTTATTTATATAATTAATAATTAGAGTTACTTATAGATGATAAAGATAATAATTAAATCTTTTTATCAAAGAAAAAATATTTATTTTTTTATAAATTATTTTTTTTAAACTTTATTCACATGCATTTTAATGCATGTGCAACAAAACTAATGCACATAAAAACAATTCAAGATGGTAATGAGAAAGTTGCTGATAAGTGCACGTAGATCTTCATTGCGTGAGTGAGTATTTATGCTATGCATGTATATATATTTTTTGGAACGGGGGCATCTACCCACAGCCAGTTTAAAGGGAGCGTTTGGCGGCGGAACTAATTCCTCGGCGGAACCTAGCGAGACCACTCATTGACATCAGGCCCACACTTATTTTGCCCCACTGAAAAGGTGAGGCCGTAGTCATTAGGGGGGGGGGGGGGGGGGGGCCACCCCCCCCCCCCCCCCTAAAAAAATTATAAATTTTTATTTTTTAATCTCTAGGCCAAATCAAGTTGGAAACTTTAAAAATTAAATCGGAGATCATTTGAACTCCGATTTCAATAAACTTACAGTCAAACTGAACGTCTCAAAAATATGAACCTAATAACACCAAATTCAGCTCAATCCGAACCCAAATGACTTCAAATCAAAGACTCGAAGCATATTTGAAAGGTTCAAACCATAATTTGGATTACCAAACGGTTTCCAAACATGACATGCTTATAATCGAATCGAGCGGCTAGACAAGACGAATCCAACAAGCCCAAGATTGCCAAATTTTGATATCACTAAGACATTTAAATGCTCAATAAACAATACACGATCAAGAAATTTAACATCGGTCGTTCATTCAAATCACTCTCAATTTAATTTCCTATTCATTTACATTTTTTTTCTTGATTGATATTAGCTTAATCCTATATTAATTCGATCTTAAAGAGATTTTATGATTTTTTTTTTGTGCAATGAGATTTTTAATATCACGTATTTAGATAATATATTAAACATGTTCTAGCAGAAATCGAGTGATTTGATGATTGAAATCATTTTGTGAATGATGAAAATAAACTAATTCACTACCAAAGTTTTATCTTTTTTAATACTGATTATATTGGTCATAAGTCTGGATATAAAAAGTTGAGGAAAAAAAAATTTAGGCCCCCCCCTAGATATGTTTTCTGGCTCTGCCACTGACCGTAGTACTTATTTGCCACACTATGCTTGTATATGGATCCAGCTGATTTGGTTAACATCAGAAATGAAGCTTTAAAAATTATGGACGAGTTGCTTGATCAGAGGAAAAAACTATAACGAGAAGGGAACTAACGAAAATATCTAATTTTTCTGTGTCTGGATTGTTAATGCCTAACTAATAAACACCATAACAGCATGAAACT
The DNA here is from genome assembly GCA_022539455.1 of Dendrobium nobile. Lineage (NCBI taxonomy): Eukaryota > Viridiplantae > Streptophyta > Magnoliopsida > Asparagales > Orchidaceae > Dendrobium > Dendrobium nobile. The sequence goes on along the minus strand of CM039719.1, from coordinate 63,536,069 downwards.
CATTAGAGGATACCTTATCCAAACATTATTAATGCCTAAAGTATAACAAAGATTGATACCTTAATTAAGAACATGAAACCCAGCCATAATAACCGAGGTAGTCTTTTTTTGGGGAAAATTTGGGCAAAGCCCTTTTTATTAAAAGAAACGGTTACAAGACATCAGAGAATATCCTATGACCAAAAGGCTGGCTTAAAGAAGCCCAAACATGAGAAAATATAAAAAATTACATGTAAATGACTAGTTGACAAAATTAAAGTATCAAAAAGCCATCAGAATTGTAAATCAAAAAGAATAGTTTCCAGCATCTAAGTCCAAAAAGCTGAAGCCAGGAGAAGAAGCCGAAGATATCAGCTTCAGAAACTTGAGATAGAGCTGAAGATAAAGAGCTGCGTTCGAATTCATCCAGCAACAATCTGCACAAAAAGAAATTCCAATGATCAAGTCCAGGTAGTCAGCAAAGAACACAGCTCCCGGTGCTAACTGCCTGGACTCAGAGATTATCAGAGAAATAAGAAAACATATCCCTGGTTGCCGATTGACCTTCCAAGGGATTGTGCAAGGGAGCATCATCATCGTCCAGGCAGTCCCAATAAGCAAATTCCCGAGGGACCCGAAATGCACAAGAACCGCATAACCGTTTTGCCGCACAAAAATGGCTTCCCCATTAACACAGATCACATCCAACATGCTTAGCCAACATCCAAGCATATTCAGCTCAAATACAAACCAACAGTTATAACATAGCCAACTCCTCCATAAAAACCAAAAAACCTCTCATGAAACCTGCTACCATCCAACTCAAATAAGATCCAGCAGATGTGTCGAATTTTTCCATTTTGCAACTTGCCCAAAATAACTTTTTTAATGGAAAAGATCAAAGAAGAAGAACTTTGAATATCATTACCAAATCTCCTATTATTACGTTCCCTCCAGAGATAATAAATTATCCCACATACCATAAGCATAAAAAATTCTTTGTGAAGCACGGCACCAGAAAATTCAGATCCCAGCCATTCCATAAGATGCAGCACTGTTGGTCTAAGCAAAAAAATTTTTGGTAGGGAGAAGGGAGTTAAGAATGAAGAATGTAAAATTACATTCAAAGAAGATATGATTCACAGTTTCCGGGGCATTAGAACAGAAAGAACACATTATAGGAACATTAATTTTCCTAATTCTCAAGGCATCCTGTGTTTTAAGACCTCCTACCAGAGCAAGCCAAACAAAAACAGAGTGCTTCAAAACATTTTTTCTGTGCCAGACAAAATTGTGCCAAGAGCAAGTAGGCAAAGAGCAGTAAAACTCCTCAATGAAATCCTTAAATTTAACATTAACACAATCCTTCCAAATTAAACATGGACCAGCAGAGTTAGAAATTGGTAAATTGCAAATTTTGTCTCTTATCTGATGAGGGACAACAGCAGCTAAGTTCCAAGCAGAATTAGCAATATAATGTTTCAGTAATGGCATAGAGAATAATTCCATCGGGATGTTGCCCACAGCATCCTGAAGAGTGTTATTATTACACCAATGATCCCAAAACAGAGAGATGGGAGCATTAGGTGTAATAACAAACTTAAAACAAGGTTTAACAGAGGATGCCATATGACAGACAGAAATCCAGAATTTGCTCGCATTTTGATTTGGTGGCCTCCAAGGTGAAGTATATTGAGAAGTTAGCCAATCAGACAATGGAGAAATGCAATTATACATTCTATGAATAACAGAACAGTTAAATGCAAATTGAATGGCATTCAAGCTAGGAATTCCCAAACCACCTTTTTCTTTAGGCTTACAAACATTCTCCCAAGAAACCATATGAAGCTTGTTAATAGATGTGATATCACCAAAAAATAAGAATCTAGAGCAGGTTTTCTTAAAAAACTTAAAAACAGTTTTAGGTAATATAGAGCCCTGATCCAATATGCAATAGTATTCTGAATAGTGAATTTGAGATACTGCAATCTTCCAGCTAGTGAAAGAAGATTGGCTTTCCACCCCGTGAATTTTTTGTGCAAGCTATCCATTAAAGGCAAGAAATCAGCAACTTTCAGCCTATTAAAAGAGATGGGAATACCAAGATAGGTGATCTTGGAGCATATATTATGAATAGACAATGCATCACACAAAATTTCCTGATTTCTATGGTTTTTGGAAAACATTACAGAACACTTGTCATAATTGACATGCAGACCCGATGCATTTCCAAAGTCTGTAATGATTGAAGAAAGAAGTTTGCAATTTTCTAATGAAGCTTCACCAAAATTAACACGTCATCAGCATATAAAAGATGAGAAAGGTTAAAATTTTCAGTAGAAAAACCTTTGAAACCACGAGCATCTAAAAGATTAGAGAAAGAGTCCATCACTAAGCAAAAGAGGTAAGGACTTAGCGAGGGAACTAGCAAAAGCTCCTACTACTTTACCATCAAAATCCCTGATTAGCCTACCATAATAAGCAACAGACCTATCAAAAGACCAGCAAGTATTTAACTTAAACCAACCTGAATAGGTTTCCTCCATCTAACAATCCACTTTTTATCAGACTTAGAAGAAGGCTGATCAAAGATACCAAAGCCATCAATCACACAATTATAACCTTTAAAACAACCAAAATTGATTAAATTATCAGTATAGAATTGCAAGATTTTATCCTTGATATTAACAATGTTGATACCCTCATGCTTGGACTCATTCCTACTTCTCTAAAGATACCAGATGATAGTAATAGGGAGAACAATTCTAATACATCCTTTGATCGGAGCAAACCAAGCTTGGAGAGCAGAAAAAATATTGCTATAATTATGACAAAAGTTATTTTAAAAAAGATCATTCAAAATATAACCAAACTTTAACCGCAATAGGACCATTAACAAGAACATGATTATGGGTCTCCATATGATAACAACACTGATATTTAGAAATAATATAGAAAGCTCTACCAATTAGAATATTGTTAATAGGAATATAATTATGTAAAATTCTCCACTTTAAGATAGAATCAGAAGCCATATGATCTTTATGCCAAATAGAAAGATGAGAGGAGATTTAATTTGGCTTTCTCTAATATCATGCCGAACCTCTTTAAAAACAAATTTATCTTCATTAGAATTAGTAAAAATAATAAAGTCATCTTTCTACAGATGTAAAGGAATCTTAAGAATTTGATCGAGAAAAGTATATGGTTCAACATTCTTTAATATATCAACATTGCACATACCATCCCTGATAAAATTTTTGACTTTGATAGAAGAAACAGAGCGGGTATTTAAAAGACTATCAATATAAAATTTTTCCATCCACTGATCTTGCCCCAGAAAAAAACACATTACTAGAACCAACCCCCATTGGATGAAATTTTTTGCCTCCCATTTAATGCCACAAAGCCTTTTCCAAATAGAAGAATTCCCTTTTTTTAAAGAACAAATTAAAGGATTCTTGACACCATAATACTTTCCATAGATCTCAAAGAAACCAAAATTTGTAAGAAAAGGCCTTAGCCATATCAGTTTAGTTCTTACAACCTAAGCCACCTTCCTCCCACACACCACATCATTTCTTCAAGGAAGCCCAAGGGATGGTAGACCTACCATTCTTAAGATTTAAGCCTTTCCATTTTACTACAACCATTTAAATAGGATTTAAGCCTTTAAGGTATATAATAAATATAAATAGGTAGAGCATAAATGATACTTTTAATTAAGACTAATCTACCACTAAAAGAAAGAAAATTTAAAGCTAAAGTGAATAATTTGTTAATTTTGATTAGCAAAAAAAATTTCATCAAATAAATAAGACCTTTTTCCTTTAAAAACCTCTTCCATACCCCAACTCGTCCAGTCTAGTGACAACAAACCCCATTAGAGAGGGAAGTGCCCCTAATCCATTGGGTAATCTACTACGAAGATTCCAAGAAGATTGAAAAAAGGAGTCCAAAGAAGAATGAAATTGAAGAATTCGAAGATTTGAAGATTGAGAGTATCCCACTCAAAATAACTTGCGTCAGTACTAGGCTTAGAATCCGGGTTGTTGTCAGTGGTGCCCGGCCACTTTACTTTCTGCAAATTCGGTTTGTAATAAGCAAGGCAATTCTGCCTATGGACTTTTATTAATTAATTTATATTTGATGTGATGATTATGATTGCCTCTAGGATTACTTGTTTTTACTAGTTTTTTTTTTTGGCGATTCATGCCGCTCTTTGTTTTCGCCTGGATACGTGAGGCTCGTGAGGGTGTAAACTTTTCTACTCAAAATTTTAAAAGTCAAAAATTTTAGTGAGTCTAAACAACATAGAAAGATAACGAATCTAGGAATTAGCCGGGGATCGCCCCCGGGGTCGCATGCATATTTCTGCATTACTCTTCCTGCTTAAGCCCCTTCCCCGCCTGCGGTAGAGTCCGGATAGTCTGACCTATGAGGACGAGGTGCCGGACCTGGGGAAGTCTAGTCTTCTAAAAAATTATTTTCTAAGCCTGTTTTAAAATTTCAAGCATACTTGATTTGAGGTTGTTAACTAGCATGCATTGCATTAGAGACACACTTAAAGAGTCAAAATTTTAATTGCACAGTCCTTAGCATTTTAGCACCCAACATAAGTTAAAGGGCCAAATAGAAGAATCTCTAGATGTCGGCCCCAACTCTTCAAACTTTTAATTACAACGTCCCTACCATTCTTTCATAAAAAGACCGGATTCATGTATTTTAAATCGATTAGGTGGTTAGCTGGCTCCCCAATCCAGGCCGGGTAAGTCCAGACCTGCACTGCATTAGTTAGGATCGGACGACTGTTCCAGTGTCCAAAATAGATTTAGGATTCGGGGCAGATCTTTGATTATAAGACCCCAAATTTTGGGAATATAGTCCCAAATTTCTAATAAAATACTTAACTCTAATTAAAGCTTCATTTCAATTCTAAAACTAAAGCCCAACACTTAGATTAAGTTGGGACACTTCCGGATGGTTCTGGATCTCAAAGTGTCCCCTACCTCTCATCCTTTGACTCCGTTAATAACTGCTCATTTGATCCATTCCCTTTTGATTTTCCAATAATTCTATTCATACTTTGCTATCACTCCTAGAAATCTAACAAAATTTTGCCAATATTTTAATCGAGAGCTTTCGTAGGAGACCTCGTTTTCTTACATGTAATTAACTACGAGGGCTTGCGCTCGTAGGAGATTTAGAACCACACACGCACCTGATTTTAAAAAATTGATTTCTCAAAACTCAATTGGATTTCTTTGGGAAAATTTAAAATATTAGTGACATTATATTCAATATACAAAGAATATACATCGAATGATATTTTCTCCCTTCGGGAGATACATCTTTCTTTGATAAGGCTTTGGATGTGAACCTAACGATCACACTCTGAATATTGTAGCTGGATATTCAGTTGAACCTCATTTTGACCCTTCGGGGCCATATGAAGTTCTCTTTAGCATCCGGTCATAATATTCAAGATGAATTTCATAATTCTAAATCTGAACGCCGTTATGAAATTTTATGTCATCCTTCGGGTGATATAATTG